>NW_004624805.1:2772126-2860936 GCF_000247695.1 Heterocephalus glaber
GGAGGGGGAGGAGGAGGAGGAGGAGGAGAAAAAGAATTCCGGTGTGTTCTCCTCTCACTCTTGGCAGGAGAACCTCAGAAGTATCACAGAAGTCACCTTTTCTCCTCTTCTCCAGGCTCCTTCTTCCCTTTATCACCAAGAAATCTCTTTCCGAGATGTTGTGTGAGTGATGCTGTAGCTTTTCTCTGTGGTTTTACAACCCATGTCTGTGTCCACACGGAGACACTGCTAGATAGTGACTGAGTACCAAACGCAGATGCAGTGTGATTCAAAAGTAAATTGCTGATTGGCTCCAGGAAGAAACGAGGTTCAACAGAACCTCTGGGTCTGGAGTCCTGGATGTGTGGAAATCGGCCCTTCTAGAAAGATGAGGGTCCAGGCTAAGGTTGAAACTTGAAAAGTGAGTGCACTCTGTCAGACCCCAGGCTGTGGAAGGAGTTTGGGTTTCGGGGTGACATGGTCAGGTGACATGAGTCAGCTGCTCAGGTCTTCCCAGTTCTGGCCTCCAGCTTTCAGGAGAAAGACAGAGAAGACCTTTTCTGTGGGGTGAAATCAGGACCCTCCACTGACCCCAGCATGAGCCAAGGAGGACAAAGAAGAAAGCTGCCCAGAACACTGACAAGGTGAGCCTGTATGCTCACCTGTGCACTCGACCTAGGTTTTGAAAGATGCCAGTGGGATCCTGCTCGTGACTCCTTGGTATGCACCTGGATGATGGTGCTTGTGCCCTGGATTGTGTCTTCAGTCTGGTCGCCCTTCATCCTCTCAAGGGTGCCCTTTGCCTCTCTTTGTACAATGTCCTGTGTATCCACACTTCTTTTTTCTTAGTTTATGCTCTCATTTTGCTGGAGTGCTTCCTCTAGTAGCTTTCTGAGAAAGGATACATAGGATATAAGGGTGTTTTTTGTTATTTGTGTGTTTTAAATGTCTTTATTTTACCCTCACACTTTATTGATATTCTTGGTGGATGTGGATTAATAGGTCAGACAGCATTTTTTATGAATATCTCTTGCATTTAGTGTCTCTCCTAAGAAGTTCAAAGCCCTAAATATTGATCCTATAGTTGCCCTTAGTTGACTTTTCACTCTCTGGGAACTGGCAGGATCTTCTCATGATTGCCAGGACTTGACCTTTCACATGATCTCCTTTGGCACAGATCTCGGTGGCTCCCTCAATCTGGTCCCTCATGTTCTTCGGGTCTGAGAATTTCCATGCGTCATTCTGCCACTGATTCTTTACTTCATTTTCTCTAATGACTTTCTGGAACTCCTAATAAATAAAATGTTTATTGATATTTATCAATAAGGCCACCTGAACTGGTCCTATCAATTTAAGCCACCTGAACTTGTCCTATTCTTCTATTGTTCATCTTTTTGTGTTTCTGACTGCTCTGGGAGATTTCTTCAAATTGAACCCATTTCTTGTTTCTGGGATCATAAGGTACTGAGAATGGAAACTGGAGTCTTCACATTGAGCCATATACTTAGACCTTTGAAAAAATATTTTGAGACCAGGTCTCAAGGTCTCCCTAAGTTGCTGAACTGCCTAGGCTGGGTTCACACTTGCTATCCTCCTGCCTCAGCCTCCACGGGTCCTGGGCTTAGAGGTGTCTATCACCATGTCAGGCCTCCACAATAATATTTTAGGTTTCCAATGTCTCTTTTTTCATCTCTCAATGTCTGAAGGATTTTTTTTTCTTTTTAAACTCATGCTTATATTATGGATGATGGCCAGGCATGGTGGGGCATGCCTGTAATCCCAGTATTTGGAGGGAGGCTGAGGCAGGAGGATCACTGCAAGTTCAAGGCCAGACTGGGCTACGTAGTGAGTACAAGGCCAGCTTGAACTATAAAGTGAGACCTGGTTTCAAAAAAAATTTTTTTTATGTCTGATGTCTGTGAGGTTATTAATTACAGATATAATAATGTTTTAGTGATCAAGATGCCAAATATAGATATGTATATATGCCATAGGCTTTTGTATGTTTCAAAGGTTTTAATTTGCACGTGCACAGTGGTCTTTACCTTGTCCAAGTTGAGTTTCCAGTCTTCTCCAATGCCTGGCAGTCCTGGGCCTGGACCCTGAGAGCTGTGGGAAACCAGGCTGACGGAAGTTCTGAGATCATGGTTGAGTCCTTCGGTTTTAGCAGTTTCTGTGATGTGGGCAAACCTTCTCCTGGGGACC
Organism: Heterocephalus glaber; assembly: GCF_000247695.1. The sequence goes on from NW_004624805.1 coordinate 2,774,311, forward strand.
CCAAGGTCGGTCTCTGAAGGTCTTTCCTCAAAGTCTCCAGTGAGCCTTCAGTCTCCTGGCTGGAGAGGAAGGGTCTGACGAGCGTGGTTTGGCTGGGTTGGCAGGGAGAGGCCGGCAGCACACACACTGCCTGTGCACTCAGCTGTTCTGGCACCCCGGGCCCACGCACCATCTTCTATTTTGCCCCTCTGGAGAGGCAAAGAATAGCAGTCCTGGGGAGCAGAGTGAGAGAGAGATTTAGAGATGAATTGTTTCTCTGACACCTTCCACCCAGGTCTCTTTATTTCATCATCCTCTTAATACCCAATTCCGACTTTCCCATCTTTGGAATTTCTGGATTTCCCATACTTCCCTTTCACTTCTGCTTCTGAACCAGAAATCCTCTTCAGAGCTCTATTTTCATTCTCCCTTGTCACATGTGAGCAACAGAAGCAAACTCGTGTTTCCAATGTTTTGTTCTCCTGCACCTTGATGAGAGGCACAAGTCCTTAGGGTCCATTTTTCTTTTTCGGTACCGGGGATCAAACTTGGGACCTTGCACTTGCGAGGCAGGCGGCGGAACCACTGAGCTAAATCCCCAGCCCAGAGGTCCATTTCTCTTGCAGGTAACATGCTACAGGTCTGGTTTGGGGATTTTTGTTAGGTCAGCACCACTTCTCTGGTCCTGATATCTATGAATCAGCTTAGGCAAAACTCTGTTGCAATAGTAAAAGGGCTCTGAAATCCTAGTGCTTCCCACCATCACACTCTTACTTCTTACTCGTACACACTGGCAGTGGGTAGGCTTCCCTCTGTTTTTTCTGTGACACAGGTTGGAGGAGCAGCCTCTGTCTTGGTCTTGTGGCAGAGGGAATAGAGCAATGGCAGAACTATGAATGACACAGCATGAACTCCACGGGACAGAAGGGCCCTTGGGGAGCCACGGCCTGGGGGTTGTAGCTGTCTTCCTCCCAGTGGGTGTGGCCGAGGGGAGGGGCCGCTGGGAGTAAGCCTAGTAGACAGAAGCGGCAAATATTTGGAAGAAAGAGTACAACCCTGTCTCAAAAAAAAAAAAAGAACAAATAAAAAAGCGATGACTCAGTGTGAAGGCCCTGAATCTCCAGTACGTTCTGTCTCAGGACACGGGGAGAACCCGATCCCCCCTCCCACGATGCCATCACTAACTCAGACCCGCTCTTCCTCTGGGTTCTTTTACGCAGGACCCCCTCCTGCTGCTGAGTGGGCTCCTGGGGACGCTTGGCATACAGGGCAGGTGCAAGCTGCTTTTCTAGCTTTGGTCCCCAGGAGACCCCTGTTTCTTTTATTCCTCAGAAAGAACCCCATTGCTTAAAGCATCGTGAGGAGATTATATTCTAGTAAGCAGAAAAACTGAGCACGCCTCTGTCCCCAGACATTCTCAGTTTGGACACAAGAGCAGGTTGTGCATTCCATGTTCTCTGTGTGAGGACTGGGGGCCAACTGACTAGGTTTACATTTTTAGAAACAATAACTAGGTCATGATCCATGCTGAAGACAATATTCCTATCTTTTATGCTCTATAAGGGCTTCTTTTAATTTCCTCATTGTCTGTTGAAAGTTCCAAGATCCACTGGCTTTGCAAACTGCAAAAACAACAGAAAATCCACTGTCTAAATAAACAGCACCTTTCATTGGGTCTGTAGGATGCAGACGATTTATTTCTCCAAAAAAGTGAGCAACACTGTTATGCGTTTGTTCCAGATGTTGCACCCAAAAATAATTCAAGTCACCAGAGGTTAAGAGTGTCATCTTGGCTCCCAAAGTGAGAAGGCTGAAGTCTCTTCATGCTGAGGAAACTGTTTTTATGCCAAAGCCGAGGACACTGGGGCCCATGGGCTCCATGTCTGAGTAAGTATGGCCACTCGCCGAGATTCTCCAAGGGCCACACAGTCCAGTCAGAGAGATTGGCTGGTGTGTAGGCCTGTATTATAGTACTCTGCTGGCAAATGTGGCAGAGAAAGTCACAGAAATGGGACCAATAGGAAGCAATCCTTCACTTTGATGTGAATCAGGAAGGCAGAGTGGCAGGGCCCACTCAGGCTGCCCTGACACAGGCCCCTTCCCCTTCTGGGCACATCTTGAAGTATCAGGTCCCATCTATGTAGCTCAGGGGCACAGGACTCGCTGTGGCCAATGAAATGTCAGCCAGAGCCTTCCAGTGCTATCTGCTGCGGGTCCTTTCATAAAGCACTAGCAGATCCCCAGGTCAAGGTGGCCCCTGAAGCTTGAGTCTCGGAGGAGAAGGAGGCACAGCTGGTCAGTACCAGTCACAGGCATGGGCAGCAAATCATCTTTGTCATGTTAAACCTCTGAGATTCCGTGCTTCTTGTTGTGGCTCAATGAAGGCAGCCTTGGCTAATGAATAACCTGGTGACTAAAACTCTAAAATTTTTCTAACCCTAACACAAAATCCACATGCAATATGAAGGAAAATTACTAAACCTGCCTATATTTTTAAAAATTAAAAATTTCCAAATGGTAAGAATCACCATCACCATACACAAAGCAGAAAGGGAAATGATAAAGGAAAAATATTTACAACTCATAGACAGAGGGGTTATTATTAGTTAGTGAAGGCTTTCTAATATCTTCTATTCTACTGTAGAAGCCAAAGACCAAAGGCTTACAGAAAAATGGTGAATAGTAAATAAGTAGAAAGGGAAATCAAAATGTATTTTAAAAGTATGAAAAATAATGCCTAATAGCTCTCATCAAATAAATGAAAATGAAAACTACACTGGTAATGCTTTTTAGTTATCACATGAGAGAGAATAAGTCAAAAAGGCTTACCACTCTCTTGGTGAGTGTGTGGAGGAATCAGACCTTTCCCATGTTTTGGATGGGAGTGGAAATGGGTGCAACTTAATTGGACTGTGTATTGGTCATCTTTCCATTTCTGGGACAAAATAGTTGGTGTGCATAACTTATTATTATTATTATTATTTTGTTTTGGTTTGGTTTTGGTTTTTTTTTTGGTACTGGGGATCGAACTCGGGTCCTTGTGCTTGTGCAGCAGGCGGCAAAACCACTGAGCTAAATCCCCGGCCCGATTGTTATTATTATTTTTTGATACCGGGGATTGAACTCAGGAGCTTGCGCTTGTGAGGTAGGCGGTGGAACCACTGAGCTAAATCCCCAGCCCTGGTATACATAACTTAAAGCAGAAAAGATTTGTTTGGGCTCACAGTTTCAGAGGTCACCTGGCTCCTAGGCAGAAACGTCATGGCAGAAGGGCATGGTGGAGGAAAGCTGCTCACCTCCTGGAAGCCAGGAAGTAGAAAGAAAGAGAAAAGATTACTTCTCAAAGGCACGCCTCCAGTGGCCTACATCCTCTACCTAGGTTCCACCCAGGTGGATTAGTCAATGGATCAATCCACTGATAGGTTGACACCCTCATGAACCAATTCCCTTCCAAAAGTCTTACCTAGAAACATGTGGCCCTTCTGGGGGATAACTTCTGATCTGATCATAACAGACTAAAAGGCAAAAATCTATCAAAATTAGAAATGCGCAACTCACTGAATTGCAACTGACTCCCAGAAATCTGCCCTACAGAATTCATTCTTTCTTGCAGAACACTGCATTTTTTTTTTTTTTTTTTTTTTTTTTTTTTGCAATGCCAAAGCTTGGGAACTGGCACTAACATCTAAATTCCACAAAGGTGGGGATTGTTTTTGTTTGTTTTGTTTCCCAAAGTGTGGAACAGTGGTAGGCCTCAATAAATACTTGTTGAATGGATTAGTGAACTTTATTACGAAAAAAAGCAAAGTGTAAGATAGTATGGGTTTCATCATATTGTTTATATACAAGGGATTTTATTTTTTATAAAATCTGAATCTGGTGGAAATTCTACAGGATGAAGACATTTCTTCAGCAAGTAAGTTGCAAGGGCTAAAAAAGGAGAGAAGTATAGGAGAACCAGTAGGTTAAAAGAGACTTAAAGACCTATCAACAATTATAATTGTGGATCTTTGTTAAATCTTGACTCAATAAACAAGCTGTAAAATATGACGTGGATGGGAGTTTGTTTACTATGGCTTGGATCTGAAATGCCTCATAGGTCCATATGTTGAAGGTTTGGTCTCCACTCCAGCAATGTTCAGAACTGGGTGGGACTCTGAGGATTTGATCATAAGGGCTCTGATCTTGTCAACGTGTTGTGATGGGTCCATAATTTGGTGAGCTATTGAGAGGTGATGGACATTTAGGAGCCAGTCCCTATGTAAAGGGAATAGGTCCTTGGGGCTACATCATGGCCCTGGCCTCTCTCTTTCTCTTTCTTCCTCTCTCTACCATGAGATGAGCAGCTGTGACCTGCCACACCATTCCATCACAACGTCCTGCCCCCAAAATGGAACCAGCAGACCAAGGGGTAAGACCTCTGAAACTGTGAGTCAAAATAAATCTTTCCTCCTTTAAGCTTTTTATCCTCAGATATTTTGTCAGAACAAAGAAAAGCTGAATAAGTCATATACTCAAGTGGATATTTAATGATATTAAAGACTGATTATTAATTTTCAGCATGATTATTAATTTTGGTCATGTTTCAAGAATCTTCATTTTTATATGTTGTGGTGGATTGACTAATGGTCAACTTGTAACGCCCAGCTGAACTGAACCAGCGTGGTCTGGGCGTGGAGGATCCGCCTGAAGTCTGTTACCAGTAGCCGTAAAAAGAGAACTGGAGGGGAAGATCTTGGCTTGTTGATTTGTAGGAGAAGCTTGCTGTGGATGGTTTTCCTGATGCAAACTTGGCTGTTCTCATCGGAGGAGGAGCTCAGGGCCTCGCTGCTGCTGGGAATGGCTGCTGTTTTCATCAGGGGAGCTCTCATCTTCCCCATGAGCATCACAGCCTGACTCCAGTGTGGATCCTTCAGCCTGGTGGCACAAATCCTTCATCTCACCGGTGTAGGTTTTCTGGCTTCCACCACTGGCCTTTGGGCCTTCCAGGTGTAGATCCTCAATACGGACGAGCATGAGAAACGTCATGTGGGCTTGAGGCCACTGGCTGGACTCGAGGAGGACATTGCATTTTGTGGGAAACTGCGGGGAAGTTAGGTGGACTTGTGTGGGAAGCTGCTGGGATCCAGGCCCTCAGCTGAATCCTTTGGGCCCCTAGTGTGTGATTAATTTCTTGCACTCCTTTGCATTTGACTCTTTGGGTAAGTATCATAAAATAACCTTAAAAGTTATATGTCCTGTATTTAATGTTTTCCCTTGCCAAATCCTGCTGAGTACAACATATGGATTCAGCAACATTTATAAATGAAATATGAAGTCTGGGTGGGGTATAGATGAGTCACAATTGTGTTTGAATTGATACTGAGTAGGTGATAGGAATACAGGGGTTTCAATATAGGATTCTGTCCACTTTTGTATGTGTTCAACATTTTCCATAGCAAAAGTTTTCCAAAATACTCACGGACACGCAGACATGCATGCACACACCTCTGTGGACCTGCATGTGCATAAAATACCACCGGAAGGAGCCTCAGGAAGCTGCTTAGGTTACTTGCCTTTGGGAAGGGAAACTGGGTGGCTGTGTGTGGGAGGGATTTTTTTATAGGATGTCTATATATAGTTTTTGAATTTATTATCTACTTAAAATTAAGTTAAAAACAATTTTTTTAAAAATCCGGGTTTTGGTGTGAGATGCCCTGAGGTGACACCAACATTCCATGATTATTAGCTGGGTGGCCACAGGCAAACAATGTCTGTGCCAATGTCACTGTGTCTAAATTCCCCTCTCACAAAGCGGGGATAGTAAGTGAGGAATGTAAAACTCGAGCCTTGGTAAGCTCTCCATCAACTGCTGCTCTTTCCATTTTTGCCAACTTGAGTCAGGAGAGAGGGGAGGTCCCTGGCTGGACCAAAGGCTCGGAGGCAGGAGAGCCCTGTTTCGGGGCTCCAATGATCACACTGGCTGTGTGTGAGCAGACAGACTGTTTCTCTCAGATATGGTTTGGTTAGTCCCATTTGGTTTTCCTGTGCCTTTATTTCAAAACTGGCTTGAGGCCCATCTTGGGAACTGGAAACAGCCAGGCCCTCTGAACCCCGAGTGGTTTTGCCATGAGCAGTGCTTACCTTTCAGGGCTCCCCATGTTGCCTTGTCTGTCCAGAGGGGCGGGTCCAGTGACTCTCCAGGAACCTCTATGTCTGATGCACTGTGATCTGGTACTCCACTCCCTATGATACCCAGGAGCATTCAGATGTCTGATCTCCAGAGGAAACTTTGAATTTATTCAATCAGTCAATCATTCATTCAACAAACATGGATCAGCACCATTATAGTCACACAAGACTTAGAAGTGAACAGAGCATAATTACAGTCTGCTCTTGTGGGGCTTCAATTCCAGTACCAGAAGCCAAAGACAAAAAAGTGAAGCCACCACCAGTCAACAGATGCCTGTGTCATTTCAGGTGATTGTGTATACTATCAGAAAAATGAGATAGGGAAAGGGTATAACAAGCCAGGGTGCTCAGCAGAGTTTCCCAGTAGGGCATATTGAGCTGAGGCCTCAGAGAAAAGGCCTGAGCCCCGCAGGAATCTGGCTGAAAAGTTTTCAAGAAAATGCAATTCAGATGCAGAATCATTGCCTCTTCTGCTCTGCCTCCATTGTGTGTCAACTGTCCAGGGTCCAGTCAGCTCCCACAGCCTAAAAAGGGGGTACAAGGGAAAATGTTTTTTACTTTAAAAAATAATCCATTCCCAGCTTCCTTTGTGAACTTCTCTAGAGATTTCATCTACAAAAATGCAAACGCTATGTTTTTGTGTTAGATCACCATGGTAAATAAATGCCTTCCTTTATTCTAAAGACAGTGCTGAGAATTGCAAAGGCCTCTAGGGACCATATTTAAGTCTCGAAGGAAAGGAAAGTTTAGAATTTGCTTCTTCATTGACCTTATCTTGCCTCATCCCTTCTCGTCCTCTTCTTTTAATTCCCAGGTCCCCAGAGCCTCCATGGAGGAAAGCATGGCTAGTCCCTGCCTGCTCCTCCCATTTCGCTGCATTCTGCTCTGGGTGTTGCTTCCACAGGGCAGAGCCAGGCACAGAACTGGGCACACGAAGCTGCTTTTGCAAACTTTACAGTGTGAATGTGCACATATTTTCAGTGGTATGAAGATGAGACCTTGTGACCAGAGATCAGTGAGTTCTGTACGGACAGTGAGCAGTAAGAAGATGCCCCCAGCTACACAGCATTGCCCTCCACTCTGCAGCACTCGGTGGTGATGAAAGCAAGCAGTGCCAGTCAGTGAGCACAGGGTGTCTATTGTTTAAAGGAGAAGGACCCAGGAAGGCACAATGGGCCCTGGGCTTGGAATATTAATCAGAACTGGTGATCAGTAATACATCATAAAATTGGACATTTATAATATATGGCCAGGAGATAGTATGTTAAAGGCAGAAACTTTTTTACTTTTTAATTTTTATTTATTTTTAAATAGCAAGACATTTATTGGTATATTTTAGGCATACATAATGATAACACTTTTAATTGAGTTCAACTGAAAATAGATAAATGAACAAAAGTCACATAGGAACAAATGATTTAGTGCCTAGAATCAGACATTTCTACCTTCTTCACTTTTTCTGATTTCCTGCATTGGCTGTTTTCTCCCTCTTTGGTGTTGTGGGGTCGCTTTGGTCATTCTCTTTGTCATGTAGCCATGAGGTCTGGTGGAGAGGTGGAGCTGAAGCAACCCGCCCGTGACCTAAACATAGTATGCACTTAAACAACAGTCTTCTCCCTTGTCCTGGTAATCCCTTTGCACTTCTCTTCCTTTTTGCTTTTCCTTCACATTTTGCCTCATTACTTCCTTTTTCACTCTCTACTTTCCCCCTCATCCTTCAACTTTCCTGCCTTTGCCAGTTCTCTATTGTGCCTCTCATTGCTGCCATAAGCAAAAAGCTAGAAGTGACACCAAAAGAGGAAACTGAACATGGGGATCACTGGCCACATAGAAAAAGTTGTTCAGCCACCTTCCCAAAGGATTTGTCTCCAGCCCTCTTAAACACAAGCCTCTGTGAGTGTGAATGTGCAGGTGTGTGTGTGCATGTGTGTGTGTCAGAATCCACCTGTTTTAGTTTCTCAGGAAGTCTTGCTATAAATTTGGCCTGATAAGTCTCCCACACTGCTTCCTTTAGAAATATCCAAAAATATAGTTCTATGCCTTGACAGCAAGTTGAAAAACATGACAGCCAAAGACGCTGAATTAATGTAAGTCATAAAAGTTTTACCACCATGAGATTTGCTCTTGAGACCATAAAACTGTAGTCAATGAAAAATAGCAATTGAGTACAAGTAGAGGACAAATAAATTATCCACCACATTTCACTTCAATCTTGGCTCCAGGGCGGGGGTGGGGGGGTTAATAATGCTTTTATTTGCAAAACTTTGAGTTTGAAAATAAATGAGTTAGCCTTTTTAAAAAAAATATAGTGGGGCAGATTTGGTTGCATGGCAGAAGGTCCTTGCTAAATATTGAACCCATTGGATTTGCGTACATGCTGAAGGGCCACTGAGTGCAGTGGAAAGTTGGATCCACGTAAGAACCAAGTCCCTTGGCACAATATTGTCCCTTTTTGCACTCGATACAGTATTGATTGTTTACTCGCCATGGCCAGGCCCTGACCTCTTCTGGAGAACTGATATTTCTAGAATTTGGCAGCCTTCCAGATGAAAGAGCATAATGACCTCAAAGAAGAACTTTTAGCTTGCAAGTTATTGTACCTAATATCAGACATAAGATATGGTACAAAATAAACATTTATAATAATGTTGTTCTAAAAACTTCTATTTATTATTAGTATATTTAAACAATGAAATTAAGGATTACATTGGTTCTTAATTACCTATATGCCATTAATTGGTATTTATCTAAAATATCTGCTTACTTGAAGATGGGGAAAACTACAAAAATACAGAGGGAGGATGGAAGAGGGAAAGCCTAGGGAATTTTTAGGATGGTGACATTATTCTGTAATGGTGAACACGTTACACTACGCATTTGTCAAAGCCCATTGAACTTTCCAACATAAAGATTGAACTTTAATACTGAAGCTCTCTTAAGCATTGTGTTAGTCAGTGAAGTTGTCTTCCATAGGGAGCTAGGTGAACAATTGCAAAGCCATTAAACAGATATCCCACCACTGAACAACGGAGAGAATGAATGGTAGATGGCAGGAGTTGGGCTTCTTGTTATGAGACTGAGATTACAGAGAAGCAAGCAAAGGAAGCTACAGTAGCACATGCAGTACTAGGTCAGAGCGGGAGGTGTCCGTGCGAACCGAGATTCAGCTTGTTTTAGCTGCAGATGTGTGTACATGGTTTCTTTGTTTGCATCTTATGAGGGGATCTGGGAGGAACAACATCCTAGGATGACAAGTGACACCCTACACTGACGTCACTGTCGTGAAGACGGTTCGTTGACAGGAGGGGCCAGAGTGGCTCCCCAGTGGTGATTTCTGGGGCTGGCACAGGGAGTGCACAAGATGAGCTCAGAGCACTAAGGACGGGCTCAAGAAACAAAGAGAAGATGCCCTCAAAACCAACCACAACTCACACGTAACAACCGGGACACCAGAAGCAGCTGAAGGGCTTCCTGATGGCCAAGATGGGATCGTGTACGCTACAAGAAAAGTCACACGGTGGTGTTTACACACACTTACAGGGTACGATGCAGCTGTCACGAGTCCTGTGTAAATGAATGGTCAAATAAACAAGCAGGTGGGGGACAGACAGACCTCCCGTGCAGCATTCCAGATTGCTTGTGCAGGTGTTTTCGTTCAAAGGAGGTGGAGAGCAGCTCCCCAGCCCTTAAGTGTGAGCAGTGCACACACAGTGACTTCCTTCCACAGAGTACGGTGTAGAAGAGTGTGGTGGAGAGAGTCTCCGAACGGTGGAGAAAGCTGGCAAACACTACCTTTATCAATTGCGAAGGTCAATGCCAAGGTAAATCACTTTAATAGGATATGTTTGGTTTTTTTTCTGGTACTGAGGAATAAAGGAGCCTCACACTGAGTTATTTCCCCAGCCCTTTTTAATTTGTTTTTGTTTTTTGAGACAAACTATCTCTGAGTTGCCCAGGCTGGGCTAAAACTTGTGATCCTCCTGCCTCAGCCTCCCAGAGTGCTGCGATTTACAGGTGTGTGCTCTTGAGATGATTCGGTGAGAATGGCACTTTACCTCTGTGTTCTTCTCCCCCAAACCCTTAATCCCTGTCTGCCTATGAGGAAAACATTAGACAGACTCAAACTGGAGCTATTTTCCAAATTATTGATAGGCACTCCTCAGAATGATTAAGATGATCAAAAGCAAGGAAAGCCTAACATAGTAAGTGGAAGCGAAAGGAGACAACTCCATGTAACACAGCCCCCCCCTGAGAACAAAAGCCAAAGACAAATGAGCAAATCACAGAGTTTAGTCAGTAATGAGGCGCCACTGTTGGTCCATTCGTGGTTAACAATGGGATAGACTGGGTGTGGGTACAACCCATGTGCTGTCTTTGCACTCACTTTTCAGCAAGTCTTCTAAAATGAAAAGCTTAATTTAAAAAACAGAAAGTAAGACTATAACTCCAAAAGCAGAAAGCGGGTTGCCGGTGGCTTCCCTTAAGGCTGCGTGAGGTGCCTGCCCCAGTGCCATCATTGCTGGCTCTCTCCGTTCTCTCCCAGTTTCCCCCTCGCCCGAGGACCAGCAGGGGATCTTCACTTGTGAATGGCCTCGGTTCCGCGAACTTCTGAGTCTTCAGACTGAGTCACCTGCGATGCATCCACGGTGCCCTTCACTCCCACCCTGCCCTTATCAAAAGGACATCACAGACCCGCAGATCAGTGGTTCACAGCCCAGCAGGCTGTGCATGTCCCTCCACACCACCAGGCCAGGCTGCCCCTCTCAGCGCAGTGGCTGATGTTATCGATGGGTCATCGTAAGGTCCCTTTCTGGGGCCACTTGGCCTTGGATGCTGCTGTATTTTGCCACAAGTGACTGCAAATGACTTCCTCTCATCTCCAGGGTGTAGAGCCATCGTGTTCACCTTGTCAGGTTCCTGAGAGACAGTAGCTGTACGCACCAATGTCGGTACAGCCCCAGCACAGAGCAGAGACTCAGGAAATTTTACCCTCACAATCTTTCCACGCTCTGGAGGGCAGAGGAGGTGCTGGCTCAGCGTGCTGCTCAGTGTGAGCTTTTCCAGATCGAAGCCTGTGTTTCACAAGTAGACTGCACTTGTAAGACAGAGGGCCTTACCAAATGCTAAGAGGAGCTGACTGCAGCGAAGAACACCCCTGAAGGAACACACTGGACAAGTTGGAAAGTAAAACAGACCTTAGTCTGGCCAGACGGCACTCCCAAAGCAAAGTAGCTTAGAGAGGCAACTAGCCCAGAGTCCGAGGCTCTTTTTATAGGGGGTTGCAGGGGAAGTTAACAGGCAAAATTTACAGAAGAGGAACAAAGGTTAGTGGTCAGCTGACACGTACTGATGGTCAGCAGATGTTTGTAGATTGTTCTATAGATAGCGGTGTCCGGAACATCAGTTTCAAACAAACAAAGATTTGAGTAATTTACTTTGGGACCTTATGGCTGATACAGATCTTATCTAGTGTCCCAGAACTAACAAGCATCTTTATCTATTAACTCACATTCAATCACTGTTGGGGCTAGGGGAGTTTTATGATTACAGAGTTATGCAGTCCCACACTCTAGTCATCTCTGTGTGGGAAAGCTTGTGTGTTCTACTTTCTCTAGGAGAGTTAAGATACAAATTTGGCCATCAGAGGGTTAGGAAATGTTCAATTGTGTTTGATGAAAATTTCCCTCAACCATTGAGCTTATGTACTGTATATGAAGTGTCCATCACTAGTTAGGACTTCATCAAGTCCTAGGGTGGAAGGACAGCCAGAAGGTGGGAGGAGGTGGAAGTTCGGAGACTAAAAATCTAAAAAGAAGATGAATATGTGGCCTTCCAGATGCTACAAAACATCTGAGGGACTGGCATGGGACAGTGGCCTCTGTGTGGCTCTCAGCAGTGCCAGCTGTGGCCAGTCGGGGAACTTTTCTGTTGCAGGGAGTGGGATGGGAATGAGAAATCATGGCAGCAAACATTGAATCTGATCTCCAGGCCAGCATGGTAAAGAAACTTCCCACCACTTCCAGCTCTGCTGCTGCTGGGGCAGTGGCAGCTGTCCCTGAAGAGCGCTCCCTGTTTAATGTCACTGTAGAAACAATGGCACTGGGGTGGACATGGTGACCCCACCATGCCTCTCTGAAAGGCTTGGCTCTCTCTGTTTACTCAGGGAGGCCTGCCCTGCTTCCCTTCTCTCTTGCACTTCCCAATTCTTCTGGGAAGTGGTTGGCTGTCCTGCTAAGATTCCTGTGTTTACTGAGATAAGATAATCCTGGACTTATCTGCTTCAGAGGCGATAGCTCCAGAGTCTGTCCCTGTCCAGATCCTAAAAGCCTCAGGAGGAGGAGGAGGAAGAGCAGGCCCTTTCAAAGGAACCCGACTGAAATGCAACGCTCAGGTCCTTGGCCTGGAGGAAGGTCAGCCCCAGGCTAGTTCTCAGGCTATTATAAAGAGTTATCATTGTTCTCCTTGGTCAATAAACTTCAGGAACTGATGAAATGCAGAGGAAAACTCTACCTTGGATGTTTAAACAGGTCACAGTGCATTGTCCTTCTCCGAGACAATTCATATGTACCACCCAGTCTCCTAGCTCTCAAATGTTTCTCTTGTATAATATGAACATTAAAAATCCCACAGACATTGCATTGCAATTATTTCTGTAGCCTAATCCACAGGAATATGACACATTCCCAAATGACTCGATAGGACAAATATTTTCTCTGGTTTTTGTCCCCATGGTAGCAATTTGTTGTTACCAAAAAAAAAAAATCTTACTATGGATGGTTAGTTTTTGTAGGCAGAAAATGAAGAGTGGTTCTCTAAGCCACATGGCTCTCTTAAAACCCGTTTCTCATCTATAACACACTTAAGTTAGGATTCCTGGATTCTAGAACCTTGAGAATAATTTTCTGCTTTGTAAAGCCGCGGTTTGTGGAAGTTGGTTCCAATTGGCCCAGGGAGCACACAGCACCTTTGGGGCAGATCCGAGTTTGCTAAAGTTCCAAAGGAAGACCTGGGAGCATGAGGAGGGAGAGGGAGGAAGGCCTGTGGGGTGGGGTAGGGTTCTGGGCACACAGGTCTTAGGGACACTGCAAAGAAGTCCAGATGGCCGCAGTCCCACGGGAAGCCACTGAGGTGTTTAAAGCAGGGAGCCTTGTGCTTTCTTTAAACAGGAGTCCGGCTATGCGAGCCAGGAGGTGGATGTGGAGAAGTGGGGGAAGCTATGCCAGTGTCCTGATGAGAGGTCGCTGTGGAGATAAAGATCAAGACATTTGGTAGGCAAAGCTGGCTGGACTTGAAAGGTTGGATACAGGGGCAGAGGGAAGGGAAACGCCAAGGATGCCGCCTGGTGTCTGGTCTGCACCGCAGGAGCAGATGGTGAGAAGCCGAGGGGTGTGCAACAGATCATGGGAATCAGGCGGGCAGGGCAGAGCACGTTCAGTAGGAGAGGGGCGGGGATGGGAATGAATAAAGCTCAAGCTCAGGAAAGACACCACGCTAGAGATGTAACAAAGGACTTGTTAGCACGAGTGAGCGAAGAAAGCTTGGATCCCCCAGAGGGACAGAGAAGGTGGCCCAGAATCGAACCTTGAGTGAGGAGATGGGGAAGGGGAAGAGGACCCTATAAAGGAGGCCACAAAAGCTGATGAGCTGGAGAGAAAGGAAGCAGGCCAGGAGAATGATGCGGTGGTGGTGCTGTTGTTGTCATTATTGTTTCGTTGTTGTAGTAGTTGTCTTCGACTGCCACAAATGGCGCTGAGAACACAAACAGAATGAGGCTGCAGAACTGTCTTTCTGATGCACCAACAAGAAATCGCTGGAGACCTGGCCCAAGGCAGTGCCAGGTGAACAGTGAATCTGTACGGCAGACGGGGGTGAGTGGGGAGTAGTGACCACAGGTCAATTCCAGATGGAGTAAAAGTAAAAACGTGGGAATGAAACTATAAAAATATTTTGAGACAATATAGGAGTCTATTTTTTATACTCAAGATAATGAAGGCCTTCCAAAGCCCCCAATCAAAGTACATAAAAATTAACAAATTAATGAATTTGACTACACATTGACCATTAAAAGTCTCTGCCAGATGAGAAAAATGTAAACAGATGTTAGGAAACAGTATCGCTGTAGATTTTAAGATGTAAATATTTTTAACTTGCTTTATATATAATAGAAAAATGCTTCATATATAGGATTTATAAAATAATGTTTATGATCCAATTTTTAGAAGGGCAAATAACCCAAAAGAATAATGAGAAAGGCTGTAAAAAGGTATTTCACTGAAGAGGAAGGAGAAGTGGCCTATAAATACAAGAAAAGATGCTCAAGTCCTTTGGTGGACAGCGGGACAGGCCCACATCAAGTGCTGTCGAGAGGGGGCACCTGGACGTTCTCCTCCATGGTTCATCTCCCTTCCATGATCCATCGGCTCCATGGCAGAAAGGTAATGGCAGAAGGGCCTGGCAGAGGACAGGTTCTCGACTCGTGCAGCCAGGATGCAGAGGAAGAGAGAGAGAAACAGAGAGCAGGGGCCTGGCACCGGATGTAGTCCACAGGCCACACACCATGACCCACCCAGACACTCCCAGACATCTCTCAAACCAATCAAATTGACAGTCAAGATTAACCACCACAGTGGGAGTGACCCTGTGGCGATATTTATGAACACAATCAACTTTGTATTATATGCTCCATCAGAAATATACTCTATCCAGGCATCAGCCAGGGGCGCATTCCTTTTGGAGCTCTGGGTCCTCTTCCAAGCTCACATTGAATTCAGCTGTTTGCTATTAGGTTTTTGGGGTTATGGGAGCAGGGTCCCCATTTTCTCACTGGCTGTGAGCCCAGCCATTCTGAGCTCCTGGAGGCGCCCATATCCTCAGTCCTGTGGCCCTGAAAACTGGGCAGCACACTTCTTCAAGGGCAGTGGAAGGATCCTTCACTCCATTCTGTTAAGATGGTCTCATGCTAAGTAATATATTCAAGGAAGTGACCATTCCATTTGGCAAAGGGATTAAAACCAAGGCAATCATTAACAAAGTCATGCAGGTTATTCTAGACTGGGATAATATAAATGAGCTTTGATGTTTCTGGTTATAAATTCAGTTTATTTCATAGGAGTTTAGAAAAGACTCATTTATACTAAAAGATAAAATTACAACCCATTCATTCTAGACAGTATTAGCTTTTATTTTCAACTTACACATTGAGGCAGCCTCCATTCCATAAAATAGAATAAGCACTCCCACTGACAATAGCAGAGCAGTGGGTTTGTAAGATGGGAATGAGGAAAGAGAGCAATAAGAAAAAAACCTGAATTGGCTAATGCTGTGATTTGGACAAGTGTCCCCCAAAGGCCCACGTGTTAAGGACTCTGGTGCTGTGGAGAGGTGGTGGAAGCTTTAAGAGGTGGAGCCTAGGGAGGTCTACGTCACTGGGCATGGGCTTGAAGGAGGTTGTGCAACTTAGTGTCTTCCTTTCTCTTTTTGCTTCCTGGCCATGATGACATGTGGTTGGATCCACCACATGCTCTCTGCCATGATGTGCTGTCTCACCAACAGTGCAAAGCAACAGGGCTGTATTAGACAGCTTTCTTGCTGCTGGATGTAATACCTCCCATGCCCAACTTAAAGGAAGAGAGGTTTAATTTGGCTCACAGTTTCTGGGGATTCAGTCTATGGTTGGCTGACTCTAAGGCAGAGGCACAATGCAGGAGGATGGGGTAGAGCAAGGTGCTTAGTTGGAAAACAGAGCAGGGGAACAGTGCCAGAGGGGAAGGGGCAAGGGACCATGGGTAGTATCCATGGCCATGCCTCCATGCTCCATGTCCCACCCAGACATACCCAGAAGTGTATTCCACCAGGGGGATCCCAAAGCCAATCAAGTTGACACCTACCCTAACCATCCTAGAGACCAATTGATTATGGACTGAAACCTCTGAACCCATGAGCCAAAATAAACTTTTCCTCTTTGTAAGTTTATTATCTCAGGTACTTTGCCACAGTAAAGGGAAGTTGACTAACACAGTTCAGTTATTTTTGGGTGGGTAAAGGTTAAAGTAGACAGGATTTCCTTATTTCACTGACTCAGGTAAACTGGAATCTCTTGTTTTTAGGGAAAAACTGGTCTGTTTTGGGATCTGTCTGCTTCCTTAAAGTTTTAGTTTGGTGACATTATCTTTTGCACAAGTGGCTCCATTTTGCTTTGGCCTGGTTTTGGAGTCTAGAAGAATGACCTCCCATAATTTTTCTTTAACAATGTATTGCCATACTGTGTCCTTTGTCTTTAAGTTCTGAAAAAGATTTACTCCCAGATTTTTAAAAAAATCTTTACTTTTTTCTTAGACCAAAAGTGTAACCAAAATGAACTAAACTAAGCTATGAAAATAAAACAATCCCTCAAACACTAACCAGCTTCCTCTGAGTTCTCTTCTCAGCTGCTGCTTGTGCTAAACATTTCCGAAGTATCCTCTCTCCTGAGGAGCACTGGGAAATGATGTCAAAATTTGGGCAGGGGATTTGCAACCTGGGTTTTGTTTTTCTTCTTTTCCATTGCGGATAAGCTCATCAATGATGTAGGTCTTGACTAGGATTGAATGGCACCAGCAGTAGGGATATATATGTATATACATAGGACCCAGGATTTCCTGAAGGGCTTGTCATTGTTGGAACATTCACAATGGAAAATAAAAGACTCTCCAGCCCAGTTGTTCCCTGCGGCTACAGTAACACAAAGCTGAGTTCTTTGGACAGGTTTTGCTGCCCCGAAGTCCATAAGAGATTTCCTCTTTGTCATCCAGCCACCATGATGAGCCAGTTGTTTTGGCAGTTGGCCAGGACCTCCAGATACTCAAGGATCATGTTAGCAGGAAACTCCAACTGTGTCAGTGGAGGTATGCTGCCCGTGCATTAAAAAAGGTTCACTTTTTTAAAAAGAAAGTTTCATTTTTGTTTCACGTTGTCGTAATCTTTGACTGGGTTCAACAACATTAAATGAAAATACATCCACAGAAGCGTCTACATGTGGAATCAAGCTGTCGCCCTGGGTGATTCTTGGTGACAGTTGAATGTGGTCATGAAATCCTTCTGAGTTACCAAGACGCTCAAAGAGTAGCAGGTTCTGTGACAACCCCACAAGAGCCCCAGGCATAATCAGACTCTACCACTGGTCCATTCTTGTCATCTCTTTTAGGTATAGTTTATCTACCAGTCATTTCTTTCAATCTGGCTAGCCCAGGCCCTGCTCTGGCTGGAGGTGCAGATGAAGTCACCAAGACTCATTGATGCACTGTGCGCAGTAATTAGTGCTGCCCGTGGCTTAATTTTTCTAACTTTCTGGACTCCCAGGTATTCTTGGTCAACACTAACTGTCTAGATTAGGTCTTGGTTCAGTAACCTATCCTCCATCCTTTAAAAAGAATCTTCAGATGTCACACTTAACCCAATCCTAAACTTTCCCTTTTAGAGCCCTAAATGTGGTCCTCTTCCAGTCCCAGCACCCACTGACACCCACGGGGCACCTGTCCACTGGTGTCCACTTTTCCAGCCAAGGCAGCCTCACTCCGTCCTCAGGTCCACTCCTGTTCCCCTCAGGGTGAAAATCAAGCTCAGGGAGGACGTGGGGGAGGAGAAAGGTAGACTCCAGAACAAAGAAGAGCATCTGGCTAGAGATGGAGAGGTGTCTGTGAGTGACCGCATCTCCTGTTAACTGGTGCTTACAGGTGCAGATTCAAAGTAAAATGGCGTACCAAAATGGCACCCCCTGAAACCATGGATTCCAACTGCCGACGTTTGGTGTGACAATAACTGATGAGGCAACACTGAGAATTCTTTACTCATATTGCAGTGTTTCTAAGTTTACAAAGCAACTTTCATATCTCACGTTTAATGGACTTTAAATTTTTATTTATTTATTTTTACATTTATTGTTTCTGAAATTTGCACACATCTTACATTCACTCATCTCAATCACAATCAGCCAGTTCTCAGTGGGTATTCAGCTGCCTTTGCCCCTGCTTTAAAAACGTCAGTATCCTGCCAGGTGTGGTGACACATACCTATGATCCCAGCACATGGGAGGCTGAAGCAGGAGGAGCGCTATGAGTTTGAGGCCAGCCTGGGTTACACAGTGAGTTCAAGGACAGCCTGAACTACATATCTAAAAAGCCCCCAAAATGTCAGCATCCAAATCCACAGGAGTGGCAGCAGGAGCCTAGAGAAGTCCCCGAGAGAAGTGCTGGGAGCAATCATGAGACACTCCTAACTCCTAGAGGATAATTGTCTTGTGGAAAGAAAAGCAGAGAATTTGATGGTCTAACAATTCCTGATGTAGAAATGAAAGAGGGAAAATTCTAAATGATGGCAGACCCAGTTCAGAAGCTCAGAGCCAATGGCAGTCAGCTCTCTGATGGGTTCTTCTGAGAAATGTGGATTCATGAAAGCTCTCCCTGGTATGGAGAGGACTCTGTGTATGCAGCAAAACACAGCTGTCAGTGACCCTGAGCCCAGCAGTGACTTCGGAGAGTCAGAGCACACATTCGAGGAAGCCCATGATTTATTCTCTTATCTTTTCCATTTTATATGCACACAAAAATGATACATTATAAAACGTATGCCTCAAAAAGGCTAAACTAGCTCATTCAATATACATAAGATAAAAATTCTGCACGATAAGCAAACATTGTCTCATAGTTTGGCAGGTTTCATTCTTCCCTAGAAATAGAACATCTTATAGGAAATGGGTCTCACATCCCATGCCTCTCTTGGTCATGGAGAAGTGGAGGACACTGTATCCTCTGCTGTGGCCCAGGGGTCCTCCTCCCCGTGTGATATGGAGTCTACGTGGGGAGGGTTGTGTCAGCTTCTTTCTGCTATGGTGGGCTGATTCAGCTGTGGCCACACGTCATTCCTAACTCCTCTGGCTCGGGATGCTGTACTCACCACCCACACCTAGGTCTAGGCTGATAAATGCTTGGAAAACCACCGTGCCTTGTCAGAAAGCCAAGCTCAGGGATGGGGTGGTGCAAAATCTGCCAGGTACAACGCCTCACCAGTGTTCACTACACAGAGAGGGTTTTATGTACAAGGGGGATGTTCAGCCACTCACTGCCTTCAGAAATGGGGGACAAGGAAACACGGCAAGCGAAGTTCATGGAAATCAAGCTCAGTGAGACCACAGCTGTTCTCTGTGAGTGCTTGCAAATGCCACGGTGTATGTGCCACATTTGGTTGTAATCACAATATTCAATGCCTACATCCCTTTGGGAGAAAACCTTTGGTCTCACTCTTATGGGCCATAGTAGATCTATTTTTCTTCTTAATAGCCATCCAGTTTCCCGTTGGAATTGCATCCTCCTGTGGAGCGTCATTCCTGGCTTCCTGTGCCAAGGGAGGGAGCCGAATACCTTCTCTACCTGCCTCTAGCTGCAGGTAGGTCGGTAGGCGGGTAACCTAAGCTTGATCAATTAGATGCTTGCTCATGAGACTTTGAATTCTGTGCACATGACACAGAGGAGGAGAGAAGTGTCCAAAGTTAGACTGGTCACAGTTGTGCCGGGCCTTGACACAATGGTGTCCGATCATGCTGCATTACGGCCTTATTTTAGGACCCTTCCCTCTAAGTCTTTTAGGTTCTTGCTGTCTTAAACCTGTTTTGTACAGCTTTCCACCAATTTCGAGAACTCCAAGTAATATCCTCTTATGGCCCTTATTGCTTCAAAGAGCGAGAGCCCTGGAAGATCCAACAGCACCTTGTGGGGTAAGCAGTTGTCTTGTCTTGTGGGGCTGCTGTAACAAAATCTCACAGACTGGGTGACTTAAAAAACAGAAATTTATTTTTATAATTCTAGAGACTAGAAAGTCCAAGGTCAGGTTTTGGGAGGATCTGTTTTCTGGTGAGGGCTCTCTGGCTTGTGGATGGCCGTCACCTTGCTGTGTGCTCACCTGACTTCTCTATGTGGAGGGGGACAGGCAGGAAGAAGGGGACAGTGAGGCCACTCTGGTGTCTCTTTGTACAAGCCCTTTTGGATTTGGGTCCCACCTTGAAGACTTCCCTGAAATACAATTATATCTTTGTAAGTCTTTTATCTGAGTAAGTGGTAGTGGTGGCAGGGCTTTGATATATGAATGGGGGCACATGCAGTCGGCCCATGAAAGTTGCAGCAGAAAGGACAGTAGTCTGCTGAATTTCCCCAGAGTCAGAGAGAGGAGATCAGGAATGGAATCTTTCTCTAGAAACCTTTAAGAACACGATGTTCCATCTGACATAAGGCAATCCTGCCAACAGGTAGGGGCATAACAGGTGAGACCTTTGATAAACTCTTCCTCCCCAGGGTTTGGTGACTGGTGATTTGGTATGTGCTATACAGGTTCAATAGGTGAGTGTAGACTAAAAAATGCTCAAGTCCCTTTGTCTGACTGACCAACACTGGTCCCTGAGGTGTTAAATTGGAGAAAGCCAGATTGCTTTAATATTTTTACTTTGAATTTCTTTCCAAGGTTCTGCACATATCCTAGTCTTTCCAGATCAAGAACTCCCCAGAAAAATCATGCCTATCAATATATTCTTTCTCGTAGGTATTTTGGTGACAGGCAGACATGAAACCTGAAAGAAAATGGTGGTTGTGTGAGTGTATTTGACATTCAGAAATGGTCCTTCTGGGGCCGGGGATGTAGCTCAGTGGTGCCGCACCTGCCTGGCAAGTGAGAGGTCCTGAGTTCAATCCCCAGAACCAAACAAAAAAAGAAAAAGAGATGGTGCTTCTGTTTCTAAGATTATCCTGGAAATTATATTACATATTTAATGGAAACAGACGAGACAAAAGTGGCAATTACTGGAACATACTAGAACAAAGTCCTGTTTCTGCCATCTCCAGATTTGAGTCTCACGTGGTGCCTTTGGTGGTGCATATCAACAGAGTCGATGTGGGCAGATTGACAACAGCACACATCTGAAGGTGGCTCTGATGTCCTCAACAGTGCTGTCTCTGTGTCCTCTGTAGTGTTGTGGGGTGGGGTTGGGAACAGACACTACTGTTTCTACTTGGCTTTTGGAGTAGATGCCGTGCTTCCAGTAGGAGTGAGATGTCTGAGTACTCATCAGAAGAATCCCAAATATGAATTATTTCTTCCAGTAAAGGAAATAAATTAGGCTGGCTGGAAATATTTTTATGCAGCTGGCCAGGCTTAGCGGTTCTAGATAGGAAGATGAATTAGTCCCAGGAGCACTCGGCAAGTGCTGACAGTGTGGTGCCAGCCACGGGAACCCAGCATGTGACTCCTCCTTTTCCTGAGTGCTCCAAGAAATGAGTGTGAAAGGATCTGTCTAGTAACTCTTGCTCTAAAATTGGGCAGGGGAAAGGAGGATAAAGGAGAAAGCCCCTCACTTGCCTAGCTGTGAATGTTTCCTGCAGTTATACACAAACAAAAAGAGATCAAAGGGAAATGTGTCCAAAAAGAGACAGAGCCATGAAAGAAGTGGAATTTAATGGGAAACATCAGAGACAACACCTGAGGCTGAGGAAGTCGGCTCTGGGCAATACTTCTGAGTTCTGCATTTGAGGATTTTTTAAAAATGAAGCTTGACAGCTTAAGTATTATTTGTTCACATTTTGTTTTGGGGAGGGGGTTCCTGCAAGATGGAATGAGGTTCTGCGCCAGTGTGAACTGCGAGTGATGGCTAGGGGTTGAAGAAATGGACACCATATTCCAAAATGACAGATGGGAAGGTCTAAGCTAAACACCTCTGATCTACAGCAGTGAGCTTCAAACTTGAGCCACATCAGTGATACCTGTGGGCTTATTGCAGTACAGACTGGAAGAACCAGAGCTTCTGGTTCAGTAGGGGAGGGCTGAGACCCTAGAATTCTCATTTCTACAAATTCCTAGGTGAAGTTGAGGCTGTGGCCCCGGACTACACAATAAGAACTGTTGATCCCTAACACTGCAATGTCCCCCCAAAGCCCACACAGTCAAGGACTGGTCTCCAGCCTGTGGCACTACTGGGAGGGAGGCCCAATGGAAGGAGGAAGGTCACTGGGGGTGTGTACTCTTCAAGATATTGACACCCTGGACTCTTCTTGACTCTCTTTCTCTCTTTCTGGTTCCTGGCTGCCATAAGGTGAGCAGAGTCCCCCATCATACACTTCCGCTATGATGTACTTACTGTGCTGCCCCAGGCCCAAAAGCAATGTGGCTGTGTGACCATTTACTGAAATCTCTGAAACCATGAGCCAAACAAACCTTTCCTCCTTATAAGTTGATTATATCAGGTATTTATCACAGTAACAGAAAGCTGACTAATATATAGCTAATATAGCATCTGAAGCAAAAGTAAGGAGTCTCATAATACCTCCTGGTTACTAACACCCTGGGTCCCCTTAGTGTCTGATTTGAAAAACTATCTAAGCCTTTTCTGGGCCCAACTTTTATGGGCACTAGTTAAAGTCTGCTGGAGGTGTAAATCTTGGAAGAAAGGAAGTCAAGTATCTATTTTGACTCCCTAGAACATGCTCCCCACCACACATAATATTTCCATACATAGCAGAGATTGGTAAAAACTTACTGCAGAAGACTAAACAAACCAGAAAATAGTCCAGAACTGGCTGTTCTTGGAATTAAGTAAAAATAAGGAAATGTGGCTCTAAGAATAGTGTAGAACAGTCTCAACAATTCAGAGCAATGATGATAATGTCAAGTAGCTGGTGAAATGCATCATTTGGTCTCAAATTCCTATTCCAGACTGGCCTGGTGGGCTTTTGGCAGCCACTAGGAGGATGTGGGTATCATTCTGGTTCTCAGTAGTTCAGATAGATTCTTCTTATTATTATGAACAGTTTCAAGATTTCTGCTTCTCATGAGTCAGATGAGACATTTCAGCCTGAAAAGCCCATGATCTCTCTATACTCCTTAAATTGTTGAGTACTCCAGGAGTTATTTTTTTTCCAGTAGTGGTGACTGAACCCAAGGACTTTGCATTGAGCTACATCTCCAGCTACTTTAATATGTTTTATTTTGAGACAGGGTTTCTCTAAGTTGCTAAATTGTCCAGGCTGGGTTCAAATTTGCAATCCTCCTGTGTCAGCCACCCAGAATGCAAGAGCTTTGGTTTATACAGGTTATACTTATGGGTATTCACCATATTAGAAATTAAAAGTGAGAAGTTTTAAAAATATGCATTAATTTATTTAAAAACAACTATAATAACAACACATGTTACCTTTTAGACATTTTAGCATTTTTAAATAAGAAAATTACATTTTGAAAAAAGTTAGAAGAGTAACATTGTTCTACGTGTTTGCTATCAGAGACCTGCAGAGGATCCCAATCTCTTGCTCAGTGCTATGATACAAGGCAAGAAGAAAGACTCAGAGACAGAATTAAAGTGAGAAATGGGGAACTGGGATGGTCAGAGCTGAGCAAGCAAAGACCCTGATCAGCCAGAACCATTGATACTTATTGGTGACACAATCAAGTCTTGAGTTGTGGTAGGGGGCTACATGTGGTTTCTAGGGATACATCGCTGATGAAGGCAAGGTTTGTAAAAGAAGAGACAAACAATTCTTGTGTTAGGAACAGAACAGACCAGATATAGATTGTGGTTAATGATTAAACTGTCTTTTCGGTTAAGAAGGCATTAATTCTGGGAATGGAATTTGGTTGCTAGTCACCCTGACCTCAGCTGGTATGTTATCTATATTATCTATGTTATGCTATATTAAGCCTCACCGCTTTAAAGGCTGTTTCTTTGGTCTTTGCTGTGGCCATTGGCAGAGGGGTTGGTCCTGACCCTTGCACCATCTGCAGTGCTCCTATGAGTCACTTAGGCTTTGGCCATCCTCAGTTCTATAAACAAGCCCATTGTGGGGTTTACACTTTATAGCCTGCACTGCTTTCAGCATAATCAACAGGGCTGTCTCCCACACTTTGCAAATCTTTTTAGTGGCTAGTTTAATAGAAAACAACTACATTTACATGTCTGGTAAAGTGGATGGAAAAGCAAATAACATTTTAGTAGCTTTTCCAAATAATTATTGGGATGGTTAACTGTTGTGTCAACTTGAGTAAGAAATGCCCAACCAATTGGCTTAGCATGGTTCTTTCTGATGTGACTGAACAGACTTACCGAAGAGGGAAGGCTCACCCTGGGTGTGGGTGGCACCAACCAATGGGCTTGTACCTGGATGGAATGTGAAGGGAAAGAAGAAGGAAGGCTCAATTCTGTTTCTTCAGAGGAGCTCCAGCCTCCTGGCTTCCGGCCCAGACTCTTCAGCCTCCACCACAGACCCTTTGGTTCCCTGATATGGACTCACACGGACTCCACAGTGAGCTCCAGGCCTTCAACCTTTGACTGGATCCTTCAGATCTCCAGCACATTGACAGCACTTTCGCATCTTCCACACCTGACTCTGCAGGCCGCCATTGTAATCCTACCTTGTAAATTCCTACATAGTAACATCTTGGCTTGTGAGTAGAATTTGTTCCAGAAACATGACTGTAATCCAAAGCACTTGTACATCAAAGCAAATTTCCCCATAAGAAATAATGGAAACTAAGATGATTCATTTCACAACTCAAAAATATTCATATAAAAATAATTACAATGTTGTGATATAATACAAAATAATAAAGAAAATATAAAATATAGAGAAAAATAAACAAATTAACCTTCACTTACCTTTGAAATCCTTCATGGCTGGTGTGAAGGAGGCAAGAGAGAAGAGGGTTATTGTGTAGGACGACTTTCACTATCACTACTGGAATCACTGCTGTCTGTTGGCTCATTGTAATCCTTTTCTTTTCATACAACTTTAGGAATTTTTTTTTTTTTTTTGGTACCAGGGATCGAACTTGGGTCCTTGTGCTTGGGAGGCAGGCAGCAGAACCACTGACATAAATCCCCCCCTTTTCATACAACTTTAAAAAGAATCTATCCCATCACACTTGCTTTTGCCTCCTTTTGAGAATTTTGCGGAAATGTGACATTCCACTGTTGTTAAACAGATTCATTGTTTGTGGTACTACAGCCTTATTTGGGTGGTGCTTTTCTACAAAATTTTGCAGTTTCCCACATTTTACATACACGCACACATTAAATCTGTTTCTCCAGTTATCATTGACTGATACAATTATAGATATTTCCTTTGTTACAATTTCAACAAATGGTAGTTTCTTAAGGGTTAGTTTAATGTGGAATCCAAAACCATTTAAATGAACTATTCACTCTGTTACTTTGCAGTCTACTGGTCTTTCCTAAGCTTTGAATGGATCTTCTCTGATACTTGATGTTCAAGATGTAATAAAACTGATGATATTATCTGCTTTGTCTAGGGCATCTTCAAGAGAGGTTTACCCTCTTTAAATTGGTCATGGTGGGAAACATGAGGACTCCTAGTGAAGTCCAGTACCACTGCAGTGCTTTATGCTAAGACACCACAGTCTTGCCCACCACTGCTGCTGTGCGTGCATTAATGTAGTGGGAGAGTACATGACACTGTCCTAGTGACATAGGAAAATAGTTTAGGACACACAGTTTCCCTGAAGGAATCTCAGCAACTCCCGGAAGTTTATAGACCACAGCTTGAGAACCACTATTTTAGGGGAATAAGAGCAGTTACATTCCACATTTTTATCTTGTTGGCTTTTTGTAGAGCTGTGCACTGAACTCAGGGCCTCTCCATGGTAGGCAAGTGCTCTACCCCTGAGCTACATCCCCAGCCTCTGTTCTTTGTTTGTTTGTTGAGATGGTGTCTCGTTATATTGCTGGCCCCTAACTCCTGAACGCAAGTGATTCTCTTGTCTCACCCTTCTGAGTCGCTAGGACAATAAGCACACCACTGTGCTTGGCTTTTTGATCTTTTATCCTGCGGTGTAATTGTTAACAAAAATCACAAGATTGCATTAAAACTTTTTAAATATACTCACAACATCTAATTACCAGGCAAAACAAATCACCAAATCATTTACAAAGCATCTTAAATGTAATAAAAATAGTAATTAGTAACCCAATAGGGAGTTACCCTCTTGGCAGTCAGAGAACGAAATATAGCACACTCCATAATGCACAGAAAAATATGGACTTGGATCTGCTATAAACTTACAGGAACTATTAGGAGAAACTTTTAAAAATGGAATGCAATGGTGTCCAGCACTCTGTTGTTTCAGTTTGGTGGGAGTAGGGGTATCCTGAGACCTGTGGTGTCCACACGATGTAGAGGTGAGCTTAGGAGGGGACCAAGTAGAGATAGGACTTTGAGAGGCTTCCCTGAGGAGGAGCAGGGGTGAGAATGGTGTGGATGGAAGAAGCCGGACCTCTTCCACTGCATGTCCCTCTGCAGCCTCCTGGTGTTCCTGTTAGGTTGGATGTGGCCATTCTCGAAGTACCTGCTTTCCGGTTTCCCACGTGAATTGGCAACCAGTATGTCCTTGGTCTTGGCCTTGATCAGGCTTCCTTGACTCGCTGGGTAGTGGCTGTGACCCTTCAACATCCTAAGGTATTGTGCGTTGAATATGAGCTTCTCAGGGCCAAAGCGATTCCTTGGGAGCCTCACACATACAGAGTATGGGCATGACGCAGCCGGGGCCCTGGTGCCTAATGCCTTGCAGCAAAGGATCTCAAAACATGATTTTAAAGAACTCTCAAGAAGTGTGTTGGCTCCACTGTGCTGACACTTAGAACTAAGGGGACTCAGGCCACCTGGAGGTGCCTGTCACCCCACCTCAACCTAAACAGAAGTGGCCACTGGGTCATTTCAGAAGATCAAACTCAGTACTCGAGCCTTTAGGCAAACACTGAAGTGAGTAGAAGGGCAACTTTTGTAGAAGCATCAAAATTACTGGGGCTGGGGGTGCAGCTCCGCGGCAGAGCACTTGCCTGGCATATATAAATCAGCACATATGTGTCAGAAGCAGGGCCCTGCACTGACTTGTAAAGGAATCCCAGACATCACCAAAGTGCAGCTCCACGGAGCAGAGACGATGCACTCCCATCACCAATCTTCAGCCTCTGCCAAACGCCTGGCCCATTGCTCAATGCACACTCAGGTGAAGGAATGAATGAACGGTCATCTGAAGTGGAGCAAGTGGACCTTGGACCCAAGGGAAAGGGAATTGTCCTCTTTCCCTCACTTGCCCTCGGGTTTGGGTTTTGCAGTGTCTAAAAGGGCTGATGATCCTTCCAGCCACTGAAGATGGCCTTAGCCTCTTGGGGGAAGGCAGAGGGCATTTCAGGAAGGCCGAGATGACAGTATCCTGGTGCCATATCACCTGCTTGGGTATTGGTTGAGTTTTCCTTTCTCTTTCGTTTAAGTTTCCAGTGCTCTCACAACTGTGTTGTGGGAAGTAAATGGAAGCCACTTTATCTCCACATTTGGACCGGCCTTTGAATCATCACAGGTCCATCTTAGACTGTTGTCATTTATTAAAACCAAACACCACACAGTGAACAATTTATAAGGAATGAGGATTTGTGGGGCTCATGGTTCTCAAGACCAGGAAGTTCAAGACTGAGGACCTTCTTGCTTCATTGTGACATAGCAGAGGACAGCTAGCGTGGGACAGACAAGCCAGGCAGAGACAGCTCGCTTCTGTAAGAGAGCCACTCTTCAAGAATCCATCAGTCCACGAGTGGACAAATCCGTTTCTAAGGCAGAGCGCTGGTGATCCGATCACCTCTCACCAATCCTGCCTGATCACCTCTTCAGACCGCAGCATGGGGTCAAATGTCAGCCAGAGCTCTGGTGGTACACTAAAGCCACAGGAGGGTCTTTACAGCCCTCCCCAGAGCAGCTGCAACAGGGGATGGTGTCAGGAAGCCAACGGTCCAGCTGGCATCCCCTCCTTTGGGGTTTGTACTTCACTGGTCCAATTTGTTTTTAAGAAGGAGTTTTGCCTTGCCCCATTGCCCTCAACCAACATGGCTCTACCGCTTCCTCTGGTTTATCACAGACTAGAGACCCGTGGGACACGGTGTGTACTGAGCATGCTCATGGTGGGAACCTCTGACATCTGACTGCAGCACATCAGGCTGCTGCCCCTCTCAATCCTCAGCCTCAGCAGCGGGTGGAGGAGATAGAGCCACCACCAGCAGGAAGCGATGCTATGCAAATGCATTGTGAACTTGTCATGCCAGGGGGGCGGCCGATGTCCCCCATTGTTGGGCACCCACTTGAAAAATGTGAAGCACAGAAGTTGTTTTAGTTTTTGCAGTATTGGGGATTGAATCCACACCTCCACCATGAACTACATCCTGGCCCCTGTATATTTTTATTTTGAGACGAGGTCTTGCTAAGTTGCTACATTTCCCAGGCTGGGCTGAAACTTGAGATCCTTGCGCCTCAGGCTCCCAGAATGCTAGTGCCTGGCTCCTCCACTCTTCCTAAGTTAATTAAAAACCACAGAGACGATCCTGTAGCCAACAGATATTTCGCAGGTCAGGGGCCTCTACAAGGGGACGGCGAGCTGTCTGCAGGTAGTGATCAGAAAGCAGCGTGGCCCGCTGGAAGTAGTTCTGTTCCAGATTTGGTCTGCTGCACTTAGATATCCACAAAGGCAAATTGTACTTTTATGAAGTCTCTGAGATCAGTGGTTGTGGCAGTATTTATTTATTTATGTATGTATGTTCTTTGAGGCAGGGTCTCGGTAGTCAAGCTAGCCTTGAACTCTCCATGTAGCCCAGTTTGGCCTGCAACTCAAGGAATCCTTCTGCCTCAGCCTCCTGAATGCTGGGATTACAGGCATGCACCACCATGTCTGGCTGTGGCAGGCAGTTAGAAACATTTTTGTTCTGCAGCTCAGTAATAATATAGTTTAAAATTGTGTGTCCAATGTCATCAGCAACATGTTCCACACCACACTGACTTGCTTGCTCTCACCCTGAGACCTCCGTGGGTACATTTTGTCATTTGTCAGAGTTCTTTCACTCAAGGGCAGCTGAAATCTCCCAGCACAATGGGAGTAGAGTCCAGAGGTGCAGAACGTGGGCTGTAGAGCTGGACAGAGGGGTTCAAGCCCTGCTTTGACTTTATACCCCGTCCTTGGGCAGGGATCCTGACCTCAGCCTGCCTCTGTTTCCCCGTCTGTAAGATGAGCAAGGAAGTACCCACACCCAGCACAGCATGAGGACTGGGGTCAACTCTGCAGTGTGCCGAGGAAGTGCCCAGCCTGTAGGAGGGGCTCAGTGCACAAGGAAGACGACACTGGGAGATGAAGATTAACCATTCGTGTCGTCATTACACTCAGGTCCTTCTCCTAGAGACATCTTCTGCCGTGCGAGACCACCGACAGCCACGTGTTCTGACTGAGTCTGGGAGAGGGGTCCCTGCTCCCACACCACACGGCTCCCCTTCCTCACCTCTGGCCAGGTGTCACAAGACTGCAGCTGGCGGCAGCTCGGGGTCTGGGGATGCTCCTGTGACAAAGCCTCTTCGAGGAGGCCACGCAGCTGCCCACTGGGCAGGGCCTGTAGGGGACCCATGATTCACCTGTCACCTGAGTGCCTTGCTTGCCAAAGACAGCCTCATGTGGGAGCACGTGTGGAGTGCGGTGTGTGTGGGTCTGGGGCTCAAGGATGAGGGTCAGTGGGATGGTGTGCATGGATGTGTGCAACATGTACCTGTGATGTGTGTGTCTGAGGTACGTGCCTTATGTGTATGTGTGCGTGCGTGTGGTGTCGAATGCATCTGGGGTATGGGGTGAGTCAGTGGTATGGTGTGTGTGTTATGTGTGCTGTGCGTGCCATGCATATGTGTGCTCACGTGTGCACGTGCATGTGTGCCCAGGTGACATCCTGGCCGTGGACAGCACATGCGGTTGGAGACACTGTGGCCCTCCCTGCAGCGCACCCCACGTGGGCACCGCAGCCCCTCAGGCCCCAGCCCCTGCTCCCCTGCACTCCAGGGCATTGGTGGGGAGGGAGGCTTGGCCCTGAGGCGGAGATGCCAGTGGCTTTGGCTTTCCTAACTTCAAAGCCAGGCCCCTTCCTGAGCAGCAATGCGCAGCCCACCTCTTCCTTGCCGGCCTCTCATCCCCTCTCTCCTGCATCCGGGGACTCTCCCGATCTCCACCCTAAGCCTCTCCAGCTGCACAGGTGCTGGGGCTTCGGGCTCCCCTGCCTTCGTGGCCAGGACCATGTGCTCGGGGCACAGGAGGGCAGGGCCTGCCCAGGAACTCTTCCCCTCTCTGGCCTGCCCAGCCCGGCCGAAGGAACGGCGCCAGGCCTGGCTGGGGTCATCGAGCCTTTCCTGAGTGATGGATCCAGAGTGCAGTGTGAGCGCATGTATCTGCAGACCAGCAGCCGGCCCGGCACGCTCAGTGTGCGTGGGCAGCCAGGGACACAGCTGCACTGGCCAGTGACCCCTCAGCGTGGGACGGAGGGCTGGGCTTGTGAACTCCCCACCAGTGCCTCTTGGCTGCTGCCCTTGCTGGATTGAACACAGGCATTTTCAAGGCCGGAAAACAGACCTCACACAGCAGATTTACGATGCGGACTCCAGGCCTAAATTGCACTCCTGAGTCCTTGCCCTGCTCGGCCGCTCACTCTCAGCCACGTGCTCTGTGCGCTGTCTACGGGGGACCCGCATGTATAGGCTGCTGGCTGGAGGCGCCTTCTGAAGCCTGAAGTTTGGCACCAACAGAGCGTGGCTTCCGCCCATCCCTGATGTCAGCGGGACTGATGATCTCACTCACGATCAGCTTGATCATGGTCAACTAAGTTCCAGGCTGAAGCTGCTTTATAAGGTGCTTATACAAGGCGTGATCAAAACATACATTGGATGTTTAAAGGAGAATTAAAAGATAATTACAATAAAGACTCGTCACTAATCCCCCTCAGAACATTCCCAGTCACTGTGAACACGCTCATCCCTTCGTGCACGCCACTTTCTGAAGCAGTTCTGGAGTCCTCTTTCATGAGTGTCTTCTCATGGCTCCCTGGATGTCCTGAATCAATTCAACACATTCATGGCAATTTCTGTCAAATACAAGTACCACAGTGTGTTCACACCCACCTTCTTCACCGGGTCTGGCATTGCATGACTCCTGGCTCTCCCCCAAAGTCAAAATGACCATGAAAGGTGATTCAGGGCATGGAGGCAGCCAGGAGAGAGCAACTAAAGACACTCAAGAAAGAGCACTTCCAGCACAGCTTCAGAAAGTGGCAAGAATGAAGGGATGAGTGTATATGAAGCGAGGGGTAGGATTTGGGGAAGGACAAATGGCCGTGTGTTTCTTACCATAATAAGTTTTTAAAATGTAAACATTCACTGTTAAGTTTTGATTACCCTTCATAGTGCATCATCTCACTGCTGGATCCGGAGCTAGAAAACCACAGGTCAAAGGTCCTAACCCCTCAACTGGCAAGCCAGCATTCTATGCCAAGGCTGAACAGGGAAGGCGTGGTTTTCCTTCCTCCCCTCTATGAGGCCTTCTTCTCTTTCTGACGGTAAGGATGGAGCCTGGGCTTCGAGTACGCCAAGCACACATCTCTGAGGGCCACCCTCCGGCCCTGCAAGGCCTTTTGAGTTTCCTCTCTGAGCTTCTTCACTTCCCCCTGCCTCATTACTCTCCAAACAGCCTGATCTGTGGCTGCCTTGATAAAAGGGAGCACAGGAGAAATGAGATTCATTTTGATATGTGCTTGTTAAGGAAATATTTTAAAATGGAGTTGTGCCTCTAAAAAGAGGCCTTAAGAGCTTCGATTGGAATTTTTCTGTCCCTGAGGCTTGGGGATGGCCCCTTGGGAACCATGGCAGTGGAGGACTCGGGACACTCTGCAGGATGTGGTGGCCAGCTTGCTGGAAGGGTCTTATGGTAGCACGTTTTCCCTTTCAATTTATTCCCCTGGAAAATTGTACATGAGCTACGATGAGGTTTCCAAGATTCTTACCATTTTGGTGTGCATGTCTAGTCATGGAAGTGACATTTTTCCCTCTTGTAAAGTTGTCCCTGGATCTGAGGTTTGCTCACACACACCCCTTTCATCAGCATGCCTGCTCATCGCTCACAAAACAGGGCTCCACAGTGGCTGCATGGAAGGAGCCGCCCTGGAGTGAGCACCATAATCCCACGTCTCTGGAGCCTGCTGCTGATGCCAGCCAACCCCAAGCCGGAGCAGGTCACCTCACCAAGTGGATGGCGGGCCTGGGGCTGGGCCTGCTCCTCGCTGCATGCCTTACCTCTGTGCCCACAGTACGGGCATGTTTTCCACTCAACTTCCAAACAGTCCACAGCACAGGGACTGGCACTGGTCCCATCCTTCAGAGGCTCAGAGGGGAGAAGCACTTGGCAGAATTCTCACCACTGACCCGGTGAGCTGCGGCTCGCGCTGGTTCTGCCCCCAAATGACAGTCTCTATTTCCTTCTGGGACAGCCAGACTCAGGTGTATGTAATGTTTGAAAGTGGAGAAAGACAGGGCCAGGCTAGCCCTCCGCCCTCACTGGGCAGTGCCCTGCCATGCTGGGCAGGGATTCTCTGCTGGGCTCTTGCCCATGTCCATGTCCGCAGCTGAGCTTCAAGACGTCCACAAGAATCTCCCGGAAAAAGCGGGAGGAGTGCAGGAGTGTGTGTGCATGTGCGTGTGCATGAGTGTGTATTCTGCAGTGACTGTGCCACTTCAACAATTCTTAAGGGGTTGGTCACGACTTCAGCAACTTCTGGCATTGTGAAGGAAGGGGCGATCAGTTGCTGTCTCGTCTATTTGTCTTCTGGGCTTTTCTGAAACTTCTCTGACTACCGTTGCCTGCCAGTTTGTTAATCCGTTTAGTCCCGGCCTGTTGCGTGACAATGTGAGGGGAATGGACCACAGATATCTCCCTGGCTCTCCCTGTGCAGATGTGTCCGGCTGCCACTTTTCTTCTGACATGCCACCAATGCTCAGTGGGCTCTGGGCCATCTCGAGTGGAGACACTGGGCACCGAGTCTGAAGTGGCTTCTGGTAGCCCTCCAGAGCTGGTTGACCCTAGGGCAAGAGAGTCCAGTCTTTCTGGTGCTGCCATGTCCACCTGTCAGCAGGCCAGTCCTTCCCTCTCTCCTCTAGGCTCTCAGTGGGAGCTTCTTGTTGAATCAGTGGGTGGTCATCATGCCTTTCAGGAAGGTCTTGGACTTGAGGGTCCCTACGGTGATGAGGCCAATGCTACCCTGTTTAGCAGATGCAAGATGGGAGGAGGAAGAGGAAGCAACTGGCCTTGGTCTTTCTGATCCATTTTCCTGGAGAAAAGCTAAGGATGAATAGTCCTATGGAGCAGAGCAGAGTGAAGGGTACAGAGATGCAAACTCCAAATACCAAATGTTCCTAAGGTCTAAGTAGCTCCCTTCTGAATAGAGCTCAAGTTAGCAATGACACCCTCAGAATCACAGACTCACAAGAACTTGGGAAGAAGTTATTGTGGTCCTAGTTAAGAGGACCCTTGACTAAAACCTGGACATTCACTCCCCAGATCTCTTTTCCAGAACTGTCCGGAAAGTCATAGAACCACCATCAATTTTTCTACTTGTCTTTTGGTTGGGGAAAATTCTCCCTAACAGTTAGTGAGCAAAGTCCGTTTTCTTCCTTTCTTCTTGCCCCCTCTCCAAACTGAATACAGCCTTCTTTGAATGAATTAAGGCCACTTCTTGACAAATACTGATAGAAGGGTATTGCATTCTCTTGCTGCACTTGTCTGTACTTGGAACAGGATGAGAGCTGAGTTCTGAGCAGCATGTGGTTGGTACTGGGTAGACCTACCTCACAGTCCTTGGGTGGGCTGGAGCAGTGGGGATATTGGTTTGCTCGAAGCTAAGAATTAATTTCGCCTTGAGCTGCCTTAAATCCTTGCAAACAGGCAGTTGGAGGTAAATTAACAGGAAGTGAATCCTGAGGTAGGGCTAGGAAGCACCCTGAATTCTTACTCTGGACAAACCCTGGGTCCTGGGGCCTCTACACTGTCTGGAGAGAAGCAGTGAAAGATCCTGGGAGACAGCCCAGTCCTAAAAGAATCCCTTCCTTCAATGACAAGCTTGGAAATTTATAAAAAATACAACACAGTCATTTCTGACACCATGAGGGGCCCTGGAAGATATTGTACCATGTGGTGTGGACCAGTCACAGGAAAACAACATTTGCACTTTCTTTTTTGTTAGTGGAACCCACAGAAGTGGAGGACAGAGCAGTGGTCACCTGGCACTGAGTGGATGTGGAAGATGTCGGTCAGAGGATACAAACTTTCAGTGAAACAGGAGGAAGGAGTTCAAGAGCTCTAGAAAATAATGATGTATTTTATTCTTGGAAAATTACTGAGGAAGTAGATCTTAAGTGTTTTCACCACCAAAAAAATTAAATATGTGAGGTGATGGACAGTTCACTTACATTGTTGTAAATAAGTACGCAATACATATATCAAAACATCACATTGTACATCATAAATATATATAATTTCTGTCTATCAGTTACGTCTTAATAAAGCTAAAAGATCCATAGTTCAGATAAAGCACAGTGACTCAGAGATAAGGAAGGTTGATTGTTAAAAACTGGGATGGAATTGCAGGTTCTCATGGTGACCTAGCATGAAGCCTTCAGAAAGTCACCATGGAGCCCTACATCAGTGCTCCCCTCACCCATGCATGACCTTGGACAAGTCACTTACCCTCAGTGTGCCTCAGTTTCCCTACCTATGGCTAGCACGTTGCCTGGCTAGAGCCAAATGGGCCTGGGGTAAGCACTAAATAAGGGGTAATGGTGACTGCTGCTGCTGGCGCTGTTGGCGACACCCCCTCCTCATTCTGTAGGGCAGCAGAGCCCGAGTTGGGAGGCCTTTCTGGGTGCTGTACATCCCGCCTCTCCTTTTCCCTGCCCCAATTCTCTCATTCCCAATAAAGCCTGTTTCTCCTCATTTGAAAGCTCTCAAAGAAAGGAGCAGCCACCAAATCCTCAGTGACGCAATGTGTAACAATCCTGCTAGTTAGAAGTTTTCCTTGGAAGTAAACTAACCTCTTCTCTGGAAATTAAGCCATTCTCTGAGCCGCGCTGAGACAGAGATGAGCCTTTCTTCTTAAAATAACTCCCTGTTCTTAAATGCTCTTCGAAGCCCTGTTTCTGGCTCTTCTTTCCTCGGATGGAATTGGCATCGGTGAACTTTTCTGCGGGGCTCACTTCGATTGCCGACTTGACTTGCTCTGCTTTTCCATCCCCCACTCTCGAAAATCGCAACCGCGACCGAGAGGAGTAAATTAAGACAATTTTTGATTGTGCTGTGGGCCAGTGACGGATGAGGCGTAGCTATTGTCCGCTCCACTCCTGTTCAGTCTCTGCACCGTATTGTTCCCAAGGCCACAACCAAAGGCGCTCAAGTGTAAATGGCTCCCAAACCTCGGGGAAGGGCAGCAGTGACTTGGCCGCCTTCCATGTCATGACTTCTCCTGCTCAAGGCTATTTTTGGACCTTACCATGTCCTGGGGCCATCCAAGGTCCTAGACTCATCTACACTGGACTCATGAGCAAAGTGACCTTCTAGAGGGAGGACATTTGACTCCATTCACGTCAAAGTCACCGTGAGACACTTTTCTTGTCTCCTCTGATGATCTGAGGTATTTGGGGTAATTGGGAGGAGGCTGTGCCTGTGGCAGCCTTCTCTGGTAGGGTCCTCTGTCCCAGTCCCAGAGGGACAGGGCCACGAAGTGTGTCTGGGTGTGCCTTCTCTCCAGTGCCCACATGCAAATGTGGTTCTCAGAATTCTTTACCCAAGTGTTATTTTATCTGCGAGCTGGAAACCCTGGAGATGTATTTGAGAGCCTCACAAAGGGAAAACTTGATGTCCTGAGAGCCTGGATGCCATTCCGATGAGCTCTCTGGAGAGATATGGAGGGGAAAAGTAGGACATTGTGAAATCAAACCAATAATTATAGTGTCTTATAACTTCAACATGGTTGTGAATTATTGATTCGAGTCCCACTTTCCACTGAGCCTGTGAGTAGTGTTCTTAAGAAAGAATTATGTAGGTCCTTGCTAAATATCTGTTAGTCGGGTTTATTTCCAGCAGGCCCCTACGTGTCCTTCCGTCTGATCCGCTGTCCTTCCTCCCAGCTTAGTGTCATTTCTGAGGCCCCATGGCTGTCACAGGGGTGCTCCGTGCCTTTCTAGTCCCAGCACATCCTGTGCCGCATTGACACCTACGCAGAGCCCCTTTCTCTCTCATGTTTTCTTTAATTCTGTCCTCGAGATTGTTCATCACTGAAGGTGACCCTGGAGCTACGCTTCTTTTTCCGCCCTTGGTAGAGTGTAGAAGAAGGAGCTTTACACCAGTGGGGCCCCAACCCTGTCAGTTTCTGGAATCACCTGTGGAGTTTTACAAAAGATCTACCAAATCAAAATCTCCGGAGGCAAACCCAAGAATTTGTCTTTAACAAAGAATTACAGGAGATAAGCATGGTGATAGGTATAGGTTGAAATCCACCCAGCAAATCTGGGAGGACTTTGTGTGGCGTCATACTCATGGTACTTCGATGGTGGAGCTGCTGAGACTCGGGTTGGTCCCAAGATACAACAGGCCTTCCTTCCTAGGGGGTACCCTGCAAGTTTGTGCTGTTAGTGTCCTTGAAAACATCTAGCTGCTATAGCACCCAGACAGTGAGATATTGGCTCTTTGTTCTGCACATGTATTTATTTATTTTTTATATCATGCATCCCATCCACTTCCAAGCTCAATAACATTGCTCTGCCTGGCTAATCAATTTTGTATTGAGATATACAAGGCTTTGCTTTGCAACTATCACTTTCCATCCCTCCTACTTGGAAAGAAGGTGCTTCCTTGGTCAATACACAGGACAAATTCTGTTGGGCTTAGTGAATAATAATGGTTTTGCTCAGGACATGCTGGGCCATTCCTGGTAAGTACAATGACGATCCCGAACATTGCCACATGCACCATACTTTTCTAGGCAGGGCATCTTTAAATGTGGTGTCTGTTCCTTACCCATTCATGCTCTGGGCTGCAGGGTCTGACTTTAAGACTCCTGGCCCATTTTACTCAAATGTTATCTGCAGCCATACTAACCTGTGACTTGGACCATCCCCATCAGCCACTGACCTTGTGTCTTGGATATTCTTGGACATGTCCATGTGATAAATCCACACAACAGCTATTTCTTTCTCTGAAGGCATCAAATGTCACTTCCTGTGTAATGCCTACCTGCTTCATTGTCAATGACTAGGACAATGTAATATCAGTCTCAATAAAACCCCTTGTTAAGAAGGTGATACATCTAGGGCAATGTACTGGATAGGTGCTACAGATCCAAAGACTAATAAACCCAGACCCTTGTCCCAGACAAGAGCATACTCTGATGGGAGAGACAGACAGCCGTTCAGCAAGAAGCATTTACAAGGCTGGAAGGCAGATGCCAAGAACCGAAAGAACAGCCCGCTGAACTCCGCTGGTGCTGCTTGAAAACCTCACTGAGGCCCTGTAACATAGGGCCTGGTACACAGCAGGGGCCTAACACGTGCTTCCCGATGATGGGACGCGCAAGTGGGTAATGGTAAGACCTGAACTGTGCCTAGAGCTAACTCAGAGAGCACACACACACACACACACACACTCACACTCACACACGCACAAACACAGACTTCAAATCTGCTCTACAGGGAATAACATGAGTAAGAAGCTACAAAATCACACCCTTTCGTTAAGCTTCATCTTTGCATTATTGGTGTTGTCATTTATGAGTGATAACTAAATTAACGGCACTTACTAGATATTGTGTATTTGGTGTACATGTTACTGTGAATTCACTGATGTGAAATATAACAAGAAGACGAGGGAATTGTCTGTACAATAAGCCAGGCCATGTCGGTAACTACCTGATTTAGCTGGCAGTCTAATAATTTATATCCCACATTCTTCCCAAACAAATTTGAGGTCAAACAAAACCCAACATAGGAAGCCAGATATACAGGGGGTGAGGAAGGGAGCAGAAGTTAAAAAACGTCCAGAAAGAAACTGGAAAAATTGAGTCTTCCTGCAGATTGAGCTAGAAAGAAACTCTGGGGTTAATTAGAACTAGGGAATAAGCACATCGGGGGAGAAGAAAGACAACATCTTTCTCTCTTTTTTTTTTGCTCAAATTCTTTTAGTGGTACATGTTAGGTATACAATACGTTTACATTTATCGTTGGGTGCTTGTTCCTGTACATGATGTTGCTTCTTATTTTTCCCCATTCCCTGCCCTCCCTTTACCCCCTCCACTCTTCCCTATTTACAAAGACTTTGTTTCCACTTTTTTCTTTTCTCATAATTTTCCCTTTCCCTTCTTTCCTTTCCCCTTCCCCTCCTACTTCCCCTACACCTTTGAACCTTTTCTTCCTATTTCACATTATCAATTATTCATTTTAATCCTTATTTATACGTTAGGTAGAACCCTTGAAGACATTGGCATAGGAAAAGACTTTATGAACAAAACCTCAGTAGCACAGGAACTAGCACAAAGAAGCAACAACCGGGATCTCATCTTACTAAAACGCTTCTGCACTGCAAGAGAAACCACCAACAGAGCTAAGAGACCACCTACAAGGTAGGAAAACACCTTTAGCAACATCTTTCCCTTGATCCCCATTGCTGAAGGAAACTCTGTGGCAGGCCACTTTCAACCCCAGCCTATTCATTGACTGCTGCTACTCCTACTTTTACTACTAGTGGAACTCTCACTGCCGGCTAGATGGCCGACTTTATGTGGTCAGCACTGTGTGAAATCATATACGCATTTAAAAAACTGATCCTCCTCAGGGCATGGTGGCACTTGGCTGTAACGCCAACCCCGCGGGAGGCTGAGGCAGGTGGATCACAAGTGCAAGTTCCACCTGGACAACCTAGCGAGACCTTATTTCAAAGTTTCAAAAGGGCCGGGGATGTGACTCAACAGTAGGGCATCTCTGAGTTTGGTCTCCAGTACCACGAGCACTACCACTACTGCTGCTGCTACTACTACTGATGTAACAAAGCTGCCCTGAAAGTTGGTCCTATCACTCCCACACACCTCAGCCTTGCACACAGCCCCTTTCTTCTGCCGTCTTTCCCAAGGCAGCTGGATGCTTTCCAGGAGCAGGCGGGTCTTCTCCAGCCCAGGAACGGGCAGAATGTGGTGAGCGCTGGATCTGGCAGCAGCCCCTTGTGCAGATAAGATAAGCTGGCTTCCGAGATGGCCTTTATCTGGAGGGAGGAGCGGGCGGGCACGCAGCTGTGGGGGACGCGGGGAGGCCGAGCATGGGGCAGCCCAGCTGGGCACCGGGTACATGGGACCCACCCTCAGTCTCTCAGAAGCAGCTGTGACGTGGAAGCGAAAGAGCTGGACGTGAGGTCCGAGATTCAGGCCCAGCTCTGCCGTGCGGCTGTCACAGAGACCGTCTCGTCTGACTTTTCTCAGCTTCAGTTTCTTCATCCGTCTCCGTGGAGCTTTACCATCTACTGAGAGTGCCCACAAAGTACAGAAAATGGCGGTGTGATGTACCATTTGGCCCCAGTCTGCAGTGCTCTGCACTCTTGCTTCTACAGGCTCCTAAGAAGCACCGAGGTCCCAAATCGCCAGGTCTCCGGACTCCCTTACTTTTTCCTTACTGCACGTCACAACCTCAGTGTGCCCTCCCGTGCGTCCCACACCTCGGTGGCCGCTGCCTGAGCCCTCCCTCCTCTTTCATGTCATCACTGAGCATTACACAACCCTAGATAAGAAGGGGAAAGGATGGAAATAATATTTATTGATGTACAAGAGCCCACCTGGGCCCCTCAACCAATGACGCCATCATTTCCCCTTGCCTTTCTTAGGCCATCCACAGACAGCCGTGGTTTTCAGAGTACTGTGAGCAGAACAGATACATTATCTGCTTCTGCTAGTTTCATTTATTTAGCACGGCTATAAATATTCCCTAACTTGCTTCATCCCTTCATAATTATCTCTGCTACTTGTTGTAAACCATTCCGTGGGGTGAAGCATCATATTGAGAATCATAATTTTCTAACTGTTGGGTCTTAGGTTTATTTAATAAATAATGCCATAATGATTACCTTCCATTTATAGCCTCTCTTCCCTCATTATGAGTTAAGAGGAAAATGTGTTTATACTGTTTTTTCTAAAAGCCGGGCAAGGTTTTCCAAACTCCCTATGAGCTAAGTATTTATCAGCCACCCTGACTCGTCTTTGCTTTATCTTGCTATATTTTCATGGGCTCTTCGGGTCACCGAGGAAAGGATTTAGCTGCTGTTCTAAGCATGAATTTTCCCATCAACAAATGTCTGAACACTGTGTCTTGTTCTCCACAAAGGCCGAAGCTTCGCAGATCCCTTGCTAACACTTGGCTCATTGTAGCCCTCACTGCAGAACTGATTCTGTCCGCAGCTAGAGGAGGAGGAAGAATCCCACGGAACAGAGCACAGCCCTGCAGGCCCAGCCATCTCCAGCCTGATATGCAGGGGCTCTGTGAGCTGGGCCTCTAAACCCAGGCCCGGGGCCTGAGAACCACTCTGGCTTGAAGCAGAGCACATGTCGTAGAGTCCTGCCATCGCCCGGGCGGTGGAAGGGCCTAGTCCAAGTGGGGCAGGGGAGGGGCAGCTGAGAGGCTGCAATGGGGAGTCACTCGGACCCCCAGATCAAGGACGGACCCAGAGGCACCTGGCAGAAGCTGTGCCCAGGAGCCTGCCACACAGAGCTAAGGCGATGAAGGAGGCGACACAGCCCTGCTGGAGACCCCGACTGAGGCAGAGAAGGATGGACATGGGCTTCATTTGCAGCCTCTAGCAAGGCTGAGGCATAGCTCCATGGTACAGGTCCTGCCTGGGTCCCCTGAGGTCAGTCAGGGACAGACATCCACTCATGCACAGCTGTGTTCCTAGTGGTGGGCCGCTCTGTCAGCTTTCCATTACCAGGGCAAAATGCCAAAGGAGGAAAGGTACTTTGGCTCACAGTTTCAGAGGTCACCGTCCATGGTTGACAACTCCGTTGCTTTCAGGCCTGTGGTGAGGCCCAAACGCCACGGTGGAAGGCATGGAGGAGGAAAGCTGCTCACCTCATGGCAGGCTGGAAGCAGATGGAGTGGGGAAGAGCCGAGAGGAGGGG
The DNA here is from genome assembly GCF_000247695.1 of Heterocephalus glaber. The sequence continues at coordinate 2,815,523 of NW_004624805.1, forward strand.
CCAAGGGGAAGATAAAATCCCCAGGATTGCTTCCCCATGATCCACTCCCAGCCAGGCCCCACCTCCTGCTTCCTTCACCTCTCCGTAATGCCACCAACTAACTGTGACCCCACCAGTGGGGTACCCCACCCTGTCCAGGAAGCTGGATAAAGTTAGACACCCTATGACCCAAGCCTCTCCTGGAAGGCCCTCCTCTGGACACATGAGCCTTTGGGGGGCATGGCAGGCCTAAAACACAACATCCTCCTCACTAATTTGAGGCAAAATTGATTCATTAAAGGATGTCAGTAGGCCACGGCATCTCGGGGAGGCCAGAGTCAGACCAGGAGTAGCAGGCACGGGCCCTGGTGAGTTGGGTAGGCAGCTCCCACAGAGGCAGAGCAGGCCCAGGATTCCCCTCAGACCCTGGGCAGGACACTGAGACTGGCCCGTTCCGCAGCTACCCCAGAAGCTTCCGCCTTATGCCACTGGCCACCCCTCTTGGCAGTGGCCTGACCCTCTTCCTGTGCACTCCCGGATTTCACTAGCTCCACGCTTCTGAGGTGCCTCTGGCTGTGTGGCCTGTGGCACCTGCCTGTGTGCAGCCGCAGAAGAGGCTAAAAAGAGCCCTGGCTTCTACTTTGGGGAACGGAGTCTCTGTGTGCCACAGCTACGGAAACGCTCAACCTCGGTGCGCTGCTCCTTGTTTGCAGTGTTGCTACACCCCTGACCTTGGTGCGAATCAGTGGAGTGGTGGTTCCACCGACACCTGGCCTGTGGCAGGTGAGTGCCTTGGGGCTGTCTGCTCTCTTGGCCATGCCGTAGTTTTATCTCCCACAGGCATCAGGACCATGGTGTGTGTTACCACCCAACTGCAGAGCTAGAGCGAGGCTCAGCCGCCAGCCAGCCTCCTTCCCACCCAGCCCCACACCCTTCCAAGTCCCCAGCAGCTCCACCTGCTAGGAAGATTCCCTTTTTCTAATTGCGGTTGATGTATATTTCTGCAAGGAAATGTTTTTCCAAAAATTCAAAATTAGATAAATAACTATCACAAGAATGTGTTTGATCCACTCCTAGAATCCCAGCACTCCGGGAAGCTGAGATAAGAGGACGGAAAGTTCAAAACAAGCCTGGTAAAATTTAGTGCGATCTTGTCTCAGAATAAAAAAATTTGAAAAGGGCTGGAGGTATAGCTCAGTGCAAAAGCCACGAGTTCAAGCCCCAGTGTGGCAAAAACAAAACCAAAAACCAAAAACCAAACCCCAAGCCTAAAACCCAACAACAACAGCAGACCAGTGGGTAAAGTCAGCCCCGTCTAGGGGCAAGGGTTAGAAGATTCATTCTGGGGAAGAACATTTAAAAATCCTAGTCTTATAACTAAGCTATTAAAACAGCCAGGGTATCTGTCAACAGATGAATGGATGAAGAAAATCATATATGCAGTGGAATATTGCTTAGCCAAAAGGAAGAAGCCAGTCCTGTCACCTGCAGGAAAACAGATGGAACTTGAGACCATCATGCAAAGCAAAATAAGTCAACAAGAAAGTTAAACATCGCACGGTTTCTCCTTATTGAGAAAACCTAAAATAAAATTAAATAAATGAATAAAAAAGAAATGGTAGGAAATAAGAAATCAGTATCTTGGAGATGAGAAAGGAGATGGAAAGAGATGGAAAGAGATTGCAAACAATCAAGATGTTATGTTACATGCCTGTGCCGTTTCTCCAAAACAAACATCCCCACTCTGTATTGCAAACATACATCAATAAAATACAATGAAAAGAATCTACTCTTCAGGGAAGAGCAGGCAGCCAGCCTTCCATTCATCTCCTCTAAGGCTGTGTTCTGGCAGAATCAGGCTGGGTTATTACTGTAATCACCATTAACAGAGCGAGTGTCTCCCTATGTCTTTCCCTGGATGGGTTCTAGGGGTAAAAGATGAATAAGACTTGGTTCTTGCTCTGAAGAAACCCAGAGTCTGGTAAGAAAGGGAAACCTATGAATAGATAATGGGGGTGTAGCTAAGAACTGCAGGAGCAGAGAGGAGAAAATGTGGTGAGACCCTGGGGTGGGGGGAGGCGGGCAGGAAGCACCAGAGCGGCTGAGGCTGCACTTGGCAATCGGAAGGAGGCCCAGGGCTTCTGCGGCTTTTACTGAGAGCCAGTTGGATGCAGTTCTGAGGGACACAGCCGGACAAACAGCACAGTGCGACCAGGCAGTGACAAGGACACAGGTGAAAGAGTTGGAGGACGGATGAGCTTGGAAACTCAGGACCTCTGCGGGGCTGGTGTTCCTTCCGTAGAACGGCCTTTCGGGGTTGTGGAGAGTCTCTTGTCCCTCTCTTCCACCCATTAAAAATATCAATGCAAAACAAAATCGCTCCACAGACCAGGTTTGGTGACTCAGACTTGTAATCCCAGCACTCCAGGAGGCTGAAGCAGGAGGATCGCAAGTTTAAAGCAAAGCCTGAGCAACTCAGTAACTTAGCAAGACCCTCTGTCAAAATGAATTTAAAAAGGGCTGGGAGTGCAGCTCAGTGCGAAGGCCCTGGGTTCGATCCCCAGTACCACAAACAAACAAACTCTCCACACAGGGATTGCACACTGTCCCAGTAGAGGACCGGACGGTAGATGGTTTTCAGACCTCAGTGCACTGATTTCGGCTCCCAGCACTCCGCTCTGCCCCCGCAGTGCAAAAGCAGCCGAGACTGAACTCGCACTGGGACCTAGGCATCCGCAGGTTCTGCATCGCTGGATTCCACCAAGCATGGATTGAGAATATGTTTTCCCATCTGCATCTGTACTGAGCATGCGCAGACTTTTCATGGTGTTATTCCCTAAACAATGAGTGTGACTGATCACACCCATTTACACTGTATAGGTATTGTGTCATCTACAGAGGATTTAACGCTGCCTCTGGACCTGCCTATCTGCAGGATCCTGGGCCAGTTCCCTGGGGACAACTGGAAAGGAGCGTGGCTGGGTACCAATAAAGCTTTATCAACAAAAACTGGCTAAAGCAAACACCAACCTCACTCTATAGGACCAAATCCAAACACCATCATTTACCTCTTAGTTTGTCAGCTGCTTCCCAGTGCACAGTTCAAGCCTGTGTGTTCATGGGTAGGGCGAGGGAGACAAAGGCCACCGAGGAAAGGCAGAGGGCACCCAGGAAGCAAAGTGGGGTGTGGAATGGAGAAGCCGCTTTGTCTGCATGTGGGAAAAGCCACACTGATAGGAGGACAGGCCGCATTCTTCCTCCCCGAGTTCTCCAGCCTGCCAGTCCTGCTGCCTCACTGTGGCTCCATGCTGACTGCCTGCCCCTTGGCCAGCTGCTGCCGGGCAGGAGCTGTATTCCGTCCCTGAGGTGACTGTGCATGCGATAATTTATATTTTGGTGCAAAAGCACCTCCAGCCCCTTCAAGATGAAAGACTCCATATAAAACTGAGTTATGACCCTGCTTACTGGGAGCACCGCTGAGTGTTTCCAAAAGTGGAGTTAAGCCCCTTTGGCACCGGGGGAGGGCTGGCTGTGAAGGATCCTCGGCCATGTCAACAGCCCTAGTTTCTGGTGTTAATTCTGTGGACGATAAATCATTGTCCTCCAAGTCCGAAGGTGGCGTTTGCCAAAGCGAGGAAGATCTCTGACTGGTCCAAGCTGAGGCTGGAGCTCTGGGAGATGAGGAACACACACACACACATGCACACACTCACATATCAGTCTTCCAAGTCACATGCTGCAGAATAGCTATTTCCTTGCCTTGTAACTGCTGATACATTCTCATGACACTGGTTTTCTTTGCTTTTCAATCAAAGATCTGACTTAGTCATGCTCCTTTGTTATTTTTTGTGAAGTGGCTCTTCATGGAGCAAAGGTGTCAACGGGTGTAGCTTTCCCCTGTCCCAAGCCCAGGACTCTGAGGCCAAGCAGCCCTGTTCGGCCCTGAGCTTCTCCTCAGACACTGCTCCACAGAGCACACCAACCTGGCTCTTTAAAGAAAAGATCGTGTCTGTCTTACTCCTGCGGGATTTTCCACGTTTATGTGACCTCTAGTTCAGGAAGGGTGGGTTGGAGGGCTCTCTGCATCTCCCAAACTCTTCCGTCAGGGGCCAGCACTGCACTCACTGGAGGTGGACGGGGCTCCTGCTGCCAGCCTACTCAGTACCATCTCCCTCCTGACGGGAACCTTGTGGTTAAAATAACAGCCTCTGTTCAGAGCTCAACTTAGAGCTGCTTTCCGAGACAGACTGCGGATCTAAAAACTCAGCAGGAGCATCCACGTTGCTTTTGGAAAATTCAGTGTTTTGGCCTCCCAGGAAGAAATCAGGGATCTCCTCAGGTAAATGTTTTCTTCCCTTTCTTCATTGTTCTGTCAAAAAACTGATGAAGAAAATTGGGTCAGTGAGCTTTGGAGGGAGCCAGCTGCTTTCTGGCCTTTTCCTGGTTCTTTCTCTGAAAGAGGAGTAGGGAGAGGGCAGAAGAAAGGCGGGAGAGGAGAGGAAGCTGAAGGTGTGTTCTCTGTGGAGAGAGGGCTGGTGTCTGTGGAGGGAGGGACATGTTGCCTGGGTGCAGCCCTGTGGCCCCTGGCCTGTGCCTGAGGTATGCGCGGTGGGGACCCAGGGTCCCACTGGCTTGCTGGCTTTATCTCTGTCCCACACGGTAGTGCTGGGCTGGAACCCTGGGCGGCTCACCTTGCCCGCCCAGAGTGGCTCCAGCGTGGTGTGGATCCTTTATTGTTACTGAAGAAAACTAAGCCGGGTCTCCCTGCTTCCGCTTCCTGCCTCTCTTCAAGCGCCTGGGTGCTGCTCTGTCTGTCTGTCTGTTGCTCTGTCTGTCTGTCTGTCTCTGTTCCACAATTTCCTCTACTGTCTGTTTTCATAGTTTGTAAACTCACACCATTCTCCAGTGATAGATTGCAGAATTTGTCCGAAGTCTGTTTTAAAATGTGTTAACATTTTCTTTGAATATCAATGAAAATAACTATGATCTTCTGAAAGAAAAGAAGGATGCATTTGCCGAGGGAGCCATTTGTTTGGAAAAGCTTGCCACCTTGCTGGGTCTTTCTTGACTGTGTAAGTTTTTCTGTTTGTAAACATTGTGCCTGTGAAATCTCTTTACATCTCATTATGGCCAATCTATAACTTTTCTTCTGAGTGACTGTTATTATTTTTAAAGTTTTCATTCGAACAGAATTTGATTCCTATTTAATGATAAGCCAGGCCAATCAGCTAATGACCCAGTGGTTAGTCCAACATTCATTCAAGATGTGCTCTGCAGCCGGGCCGTCTACAGGGCTGGGGCAGGCTGTGTCAGAAGGTCAGCACCAACCCTGGTGCCTGTCAGGTACCGGGACTCCCACCTCCGCGGGTCAGGCAGGAGGACTTGCAGTGCTGACTTCCAGGCTTCGGTGGGGTGGGACTGAGGTGGCAGTGCGACTGTTGCAGGACCAACATGGACAGCCCCTTGTGCTCCAGGTAGCACACTGAGTATTTGCAGTCTTCTCATTGTATTCTCCACAGCCCTCGTTTTACACACGAGAAAGCTGAGAGGGAAGGAAACAGCCCAGTGTTGTCCACAGCCATAGTCTTACTCATGCTCCAACCTTTAGTCTGAGGCCAAGGCTTGTCGGACAGCAGCATCCAAAAATGTGCCCAAGCAGAAGTGGGCCCTGGGCTGGGGCCAGAAAGGTCATGGGCCATGGAGATGGCAGGAGGAGCAGTTCCGCAGTGAGGGACAAGCAGAAAAGTCTAGATGTCTGGGGGCCACGCAGCCCCACGCCCTGTTGGGAGGCAGGAAGGGAAGCCCTGGGAAAGGAGAGCTAAAGGGCTGGGAGCAGGAGGTGCCACTGTGAGAACAGGAGGGGTGCAGGAGTCCCGCTCAGAGCAGCCTGTGGGCTTCCTGCTCGCTCGCTCACTCGCTCGCTCTCCTGTGGGCTTGGCCTGGTTCATGCCAGCCTCCCATCCCCAGCTCGGGGCTCTCCCACACCTCCCCCCAGCGGCCAGCCTCGCCAACTGAGGAGCACCCTGTGAGCGCCCCGCTGGCTTCCTCTAAACCCTGGCGAAACCCATGTAGCATATGATTTGCCACCTCAGCCTATGTAGAGCAGGTGACTCAGTGGTATTTAAGTATGTTCAGATGCCATGCAGCTGTGACTGCTGTCCAGTTCTAGGCCATTTCATTGTCCAAGTGGAAGCCATGGCCATCGGGCAGCCACTCCCCACTGCTGTCTCCCCGCTCCTGGAAACCACTAAACTGCATTCTCTCTCTGTGGATGTCCCCACATTATATGGAATCACAAATCATGTGGCCTTTTGTGTCTGGCTGGTTTTCCTCAGCGAGGGTCTAATGTCCACCTGCGGTGTGGCACCTGTCAATACTCCCTATGCTTCACGGCTGAATGACATTTCCTTGTATGGATGTATCCCATTGTGTTTATCCACTCATCCGTTGATGATCATTTTGATTGTTTCCACCTTTTTCCTATTGTGAACAGAGCTACAATGAACATTGGTGTGCAAGGTTTTACTTGAGCATATATTTTTAATTCTTTAGGGCATATACTTGGGAGTGGAATTGCTCGATCATATGGTGATTCTATGTTTAACTTTTTAAGGGACTGCCAAACGCTTTTCCACAGCAGCTGCACTGTTTTATACTCCCACCATCCATGGAGGAGTGTTCAATTTCTTTACATCCTTGTGCCAATACTTATTTTCTGTTTTTTTAATAGAGCTAGCCTTGAAGTAGGTGTGAAGCGGTGTCTCACTGTGAGTGTGAATTGCATGTCCCCAGTGACTCATGATGCAGAACATCTCGTGTATCTGCTGGCCCTTTGTCCCATTTCCTTTTTATTCCCTTGTCTGACTCTTTCTCCTTATAGATGTCCTATGACACACCATGCCACATTACACCCGTATTTAAATAAATTCCTTGTTGAACATATTCTTTTAGGGCTACATCACCTCAGCGAGGCAGGAACTCTCTTCTGTTCATTATTGTATCAATACCTAGGACAGTGTTCAGAAATGTAAGATCTCTCTTTCTCCTCTCTCCCTCTCCCTCTCCCTCTTCCTCCCCCTCTCTATTTCTGTTGCTTTCTCACTGCTGAGACAAAATACCCAACACCTAAGGTTAAAGGAGGAAGGTTTATTTGGCTCACAGTTGGGAGAGGTTCAGTCCATAGTGGGCTGGCTCCGAGGCGGGGTGGTGTGGCAGAGGAGCGTGGCAGAGGAGCATGGCAGAGGAGAAAGAGCTCCAGTGCAGCCTCCCAGGCCACACCCACCATGACCCGCCCCTTCCCATCAGACTTCGCCTTACAACATCACACCCAGCAGTAAGCCCATCAGTCGACTGAGCCAATATCACAGACCCACGACCCAGTTGCCTCCCAGGGGGCCCACCTATGAGCACATAGGCTTTGGAAGGGCCTCTGGATATAAGCCATAATGCTTTCTCCCTCTCTCTCTCTAGCTAGCTAGATCTATACATGAACACACATATACACATAAACATGTGCACATACATGGCAGCTGGGCCGTGCATCGGCAGGTGCATACCACACCCCCTCCCCGGCCCAGCTGATGACCTGGACCATATCACCTTTCCACCTCCACACACCATGGGGAGAGGTGACCACCCGGGCCATGGCTCTGAGCGAAAGACAGCCCGTGGGAGGGGGGCAGACCGTGCCCTGGAGACTCTGTAATGATGGCGTCCTTGACGTAGACACTCTCTGAAGCTGCAGTGGCTTCTCGGTCCCATTGTGTGGATTCTGTTCTTCCAGTCATTGCTGCCCCCACTGCGGAGTCTTGGTAAAAAGTGACCTTGGTACACATGGATATGACATCCATCGGAGCAGCTGAGTCTGAGAGCCGGGGCCTGGGCACGAGGAGGGCCAGGTGATGTGCAGAGCCCTCCCCGGCTGTCTGTCCACCACTCTGGCTCCCATCTACAGGGCATTTGGGGCCGAGAGTTCCAAGCTGTGCCTCTCTGCGATTCAGGACAGAAAAGTCTATTCCCAGAACATTCCTGGGCAGCACACTCGTGGGAGCTTCCCAGAGCATGTGATAGTCACTTTTTAAAATGTTGCATGTATGGCAGGGGTCCTTTTATTTCACTGGGAATTTTCTCTTCCCTGGAAGTGTAGGCCGAAATATGGTTTATGAGGAAGGCATTTCATATTTAGGTGGAAGAATTTTGACTTCTGGATGAGAATTTAGTAGCTTAAATTTCTTCCCATGAACTTAGGGGAAATTAGAAGAGGATGATGGCTGCCATCATTTCTTTCTGGCTGTAGACACAACCAGGAAGCTCATGCATGAGAAACAGGTTTCAGTAATGATGGGAGGCTGACTCTACCTAGGCTTCTACTTCCTGTCTGTAGTGCCGTCCTTGCCCGAGCCTCCCCAGTAGAATCATCTCCTCCCCACTGCCAGCAAGGTTGCCAGTCGTACGGATGCAGCCCCGTCCACACTGCTCCCCTTCTAGCTGTAGTAAAGGGGAACCTTCTGAGAGCTACACACACACTACTGCCACTCCGTGACAGCCACCTGCACGGTGCCATTCTTGTCACAAGACAAAGCTCTCGACGTGCTCCTAGAGCACAATCTACAGGTTAAGGAGTCCTGAGTAGAAAAGGGCATTTTTCAGGATAGGGGTACAAGTTTTGTTAAATGGTTCAGCAAAACACAGATACATTAAAAGTTTTCAAGAGATTGTCCTTTAGGCAATTTGAACGCGAATAAGAGTTTTGTTTTCATTTGGAACTGATGGGGCGATGTGTTTCTTTCTTCCCTTCCCATTGTTGTATTGTGATAATTTTATGCATAAGAATAGTAAGAACTTCTAAAAAATGGAAGAATTCCAAGAGATGTAAAGAAACTCGAGAGACTTAAAAATCAAAAAATGTTTCAGAAATGATATAGTCTAATGCTATCTTTTCATTGAATGCATTCAATAGAATATTGTCCTTCTCTTTACTGCTTTATTTTCAGTACTGGGAATTGAACTCAGGCCATTTGCACTGAGCTACATCCCGATCCCTCTTTTTTTGGTACTGGGGATAGAACTTGGGACCTTGCACTTGCAAGGCAGGCGGTGGAACCACTGAGCTAAATCCCAACCCCATTCCTGTCCCTTTTATAGAAACTTTTAGTATGAGACAGAGTCTCACTAAGTTACTAAGTTTCCTGGGCGGGGCTGTTCTGATCCTCCTGTCTCAGCCTCTCAAGAGGGCTGGGATTACAGGCATGTGTCACTACGCTTCACTCCACTCATTTCTAAAATATGTACTAAAATTAACTTTTATCTTAGATAGAAAAACAATATTGTATGTATTAACTGTACATGTCTGTGTTTTCTGACCTCATGCGATCACTGGATGATCGGGATGCTTATTCATCTAACAAGCACAGCGTGCGCCACTCAGCCCATTAACAGTCCCACTGGGAGGGGTACCAGGAACCCTGTCCCTAAAAGACTCAGGACTGCCCCGGGGCCCACATGTGAGCGCAGAGAAGGGCAGAAAAGCAGGGGCTACAAGGGAAGTTATCAGGACACCTCGGTGCAGTGTGGTCTCCCTGCATCTGAGCTGATGGTCACCCTCCCAACCCAGCCAGGGGACAGGGACTGAGAAAGCTTGTGCACAGGCTTTGCAGGGCAGTGAAGCTCAAGGAACTGCTGTGTTCATCAAGTCAACCTGAGGGGCCGGGACTGCTGCAGCTTTGCAGCGGCAGAGCTCGGGGCTGTGTGCTTGCCTTTCCCTGCAGCGAAGCAGCACTTTGCAGTGCCAGGTGCTGTGAGAGCACCTCACACCATCGTGGCTCTCCTGCTCTGCTGTTGTGGTGGAACAGAAACACTGGCTGGAGTCCTAGGGCCAGAGGACATCTTGTCCTGCATGGAGCGATAGCTTCCTCCCAATACTACCCTAGGAAATGCATACTTTACACAGCAAACACCGTGAGGTTACTGCTGGGAATGGGCCAGTTCGGGATAGAGGGTGGCAAGGGACCAGTGTGGATCTCGATACAGACGCGGTAAAACCAGCCCTCGGTGCTCTCCATGTATCAAGTGCAGTAATATCAGTCCACGTCAGTGCTCAAGTGCCACAGCAGGTGGTAAAAAGACATCAGCACCCCACTGGCACTGGCCTCTGAAAAGTACCATGTGAATTAATTTTTAGTAGCTGCACTAGCCTAAATTTGAATTTTCTTAAATTAATATTCAAATCCTATTGCATTGTTTCAGCACAACTGTCAGAGCCACAGCCCAGCCTTGCCTTTGTCTTCTATCATCCTTTCCAGCCCAGGGAGGTCACAACATGACCTCCATCTCTGCCCATCTGTACCCCTCTCCAAAAGCTCACTGCCAGTTGGACTCAGCCATACCGAGCAATACAGAACCTCGGTTCTGAGCATACATTCGAGAACAGAGTTGACCGGACGGTCTCCGCATGTGCTTCTTTCTGGCATAGGACTTAACCTCTCTAAGCTTCAGTTTCATAATCTGTAAAATAAAATTAATAAAAGCTCCTAGCCCACGTGATTGTTGTGACAGTCTAGTGAGCTAAGGTGTGCCGAACTCTTAGCAATTCAATCAATTAACTGTTATTTTGTGGATGACACAACTGAGCTGCCATTTTTCAACCAGCCACCAACCGCCTCTCTTCCCTCTCCCGAGTGTAGCCATGAAGCAGGGGCTAATGAAGTCACCCCTCTGCTCAGAAACCTGTGGCCGCGTAGGTTCAGAGCCTTCAGCAAGGCAGTCAAAGCTGCGATGAAGTCGCTTCCCTGCTGCTGTCCTCGCAGGCCCTGCGTGCGAGTCCTTTATTCCAGCACCCAGGCTGCATTTCCATTTTCCTGAGTGCACCGTGCACCAGCAGCTCCATGCACCAGCCTCTGAGCTCCTCCCACCCTCTGCCTTTTCCTCCCACCCTGCCCGGGGGCTGGCTCCCAGCAGAATCCACTTGGTTTCCTTGGGCGAATTCCCAGGATGCTCTCCCTGGTCCTTTACCATAGCCTCCCTGCTGTCTCTTGAGACTGTGTCCCGAGGTTGCAGAGCAAGCTCCTTGAGAATGGAAGCTGCATCTTGTTCATTGTTGGCCTCCCCTGCCCAGAGTACTTTGCAAGCTGCTTTGCATACAGCCAAATGGCAGAAAAGATTGGTTCACCTGAATTGAAAAGTTGATTCCCTAATGGTTATTGAGAGTAGGCCATGATGCTAACAGCAGAGAAGGGCTTGTTTGGGAGAAAACAACTGGAGATACAGCTGTGTGTGTGTGTGTCCCCGTCTATAAAACACACATACAAATCTGAAGTTCCTTCCAAATCTCAGTGATGAATCTAAGTTGTTGGCCTCTATCTTCTTAGAGTATACTTTAAAATATTACAGCAAGGGCCAGGATTTAGCTCAGTGGTGCCGCCGCCTGCCTTGCAAGTCAAGGTCCCATGTGTGATCCCCGGTGAGAAAACAAAAAAAATTACAGCAAAAGAATAACCAGTTTGCTGGATCAAATGATAGTTCTATTTGCAATTTTTCCAGCAAGCCACTTTTGAGTACACATTCCTAAAAACTGGAATAAATATCTCAAAGAATTCTCTGTGCTTCCATGCTTACTGCAGCATTATGCCCAGCAGGCAAGATACAAACATGATCCCCGCAGTGTCCACAAGCAGGTGAAGGAGCAGAGAAAATGCAGGGCACACCTCCGATGGGGCAGGATTCAGCCTCCAAAAGCAGAAAATCCTGCCATGTCCCACAATATGGATGAACCGAGGACATCACACTAAGTGGATTGATCCAGTCACAGAGACAAATACTGCAGGATTCCACTGGTCTGAGGCGCCACTGTTCTAGGGAACTCACACAGTGGAATGCTGGTTGCCAGGGATTTGGGGGAAGGGAAATGGGGAGTTGTTCAGTGAGCATAAAGTTTCAGTTATGCAAGAGGAGTAAGTTTTACAGGTCTGCTGTATGGCATTAGGACTGCTGTACGACACTGTGTGTACACTTCAAAGTTGTTAAGTGGTAGCTCTCGCGTGAAGTGTTCTTACCTCAGTAAAATAATAATAACCAGGGCTCAGCCACCGAGGGCCCCCAGAACTTGCCTGGCTGTGAGTTGAGTTGTGTGTAGGGCAGAGCACTGCTCATCCCCTGGGCTGCAGCGGAGTTGCTGTCCGAAGTTAGAAGGTCAGAGGTTTCCTGTCGCTCACTGCACACTCACCTGTGTGTTAGCACCAGACCTCAGGAGACGCCACTCAAAGGTTTCTGGAGGGAAGGAGGGAACTACCTTCCCTTTCCTTAAAAAAAAATGGGACAAAATAAGAACTGTAAATATGTTATGGCAGGACTCCGTGCTTGAACAACAAAGTTATAATTTATACCGAGAATCATGAGCCCTTCTCTAGGTTAGTATAAATCCAGGTTTTTCCACTGTACATAATATTATCATGTAGCATTACTTATGCAGCCTATCAGTACCTAAAATTGTAATATATAGAATATACCTCTTTCCATGAAAGCGATCTCCCAGAAGGTAAGGATTTTTTTCACTTTATTCACTTTATTCATTGTTTTTTCCCTAACAAAGTAAATGCTTAAGAAACACTTGCTGAAGAGAATTGTGACTATACTGACTTCATTACTAAATAGGGTCTATTCAAATGAAAAAATCATTCAACTAGTGTAGAAACTCATTTCCAAGGAAACGAAGCCTGAGGCATCACAATTTGGTTGGATCTGGGGAAGGAAATTAGGACTTATGGGAGTTTACTCCTGATTTCTTAAGTAAAACAATGGAAGGACACAGAAAAATGTGAATTCTCTGAAGGTTCTGGCAATGATTAAACAAGATTTTCCTTTTGTAATGATGTTTATGCTTTAAATTGTGGGTAGTGAGAAGAGTTGGGAATAAGTTTAGGTTTTATGTTCCCCACTTTAAAAGACGTTTTCTTTAGCAGAGAAAAATAAGGAATAGAAAGATTGAAAAGTTAGAAATCTGTGGTAGAAATCACAGAAAAAGACTCCATGGAGAACACCTACAAATCTCAAAAGATATTCCCACTGTCATGGTAGAAAGCAAGTTAGCAAGGAGCTCAGGGCCTCTCAGGAAATTCAAGTGAAGGAAAGAGTAAAGACATGAAGGAAATTACATTGCCAAGGAAAAAAATCACAGATGTAATTCAGCTTGCCAACATGAGCCCTAAGCGTTCAAGAGAAACAGGAAGATTTTTGAGCCAATGCGGTGAGTGGAGCAAATAAGAGAGAAGTGGGTGGAATTCTAAAGTTGAAGTTTTCATGACAATGAGTTGTTGGACAGTAAGAACTCTGCAATGACACGTAACAAGAATATGAATCATCTCAGAGACTAAAGACATGTTTAAAAAAAGATGTGAAAGTGTTAGGCTTTGGAGAAGACTTGTTCTACTGAAAATCTTACAAAGAAACTAGAATCCATTTTTTTTCACTTAGCATTTTTTAGCATAATCTAGACATGGGGGGTACAAAGGTGAATGGATAAAGACAAGCGCAATCTCTGCTTGCTTGAAGTATATTGATAAATCATGTAATCTCGCTGGTGAAGATATACATTCAAGTAGTTGCTGGAGGGGAAGGAATTCAGATGGGAGAGCAGCTGGTGAAGGATGCAGAGAGGAACAGATAGGGGAGTCAGTGGGCTCTCCAAGGAGCTAGAATCTGAGAGTCCCAGGAGCCAGGTAGGGGAGAAGGTGGAGGTAGGTGGAAGAAACCTTCTAGACAGAGGTTCTGTGGAGGAAGAATCATAGCACCATCAGGAAACAGAAGGAAGATAAGCACAGCTTGAAAAGGTCAAGATAAGACATGTAAACTGAAGCAGGAATGGTAGATGAAGCTACCTCAGCTCTATCCTATGGCAACAGCAGTCATGTGAGGTTTAATCTCAGGAGCAATAGAATATCATAAGGTGCTCCAAGTTCTTCTGGGGATGAGACAGGCCCTACTGGACTCTCCAGGTAACCCATTCTCACCCGTTTGTGTGCCAAAATTGTTCGTATTTTTATCACCTTCAATGGACCAAGGTTTGGATGTGGCTTGTTCATTTTCTCTCCATGTCCTCCTAAAGCACGCATCCCTGAACTCTTAACATTTTCTCGGTGGCCAAAGACATCAAGTTATCTTAGTCACCTTCTCGCTCGTTGCTGGGACAAAATACCAGACCCCCACAATTTAAATGAGGAGAAGTTTATTCTGGTTCAAAGCTGTCAGAGGATTCAGCCCAGAGTCTGCTGGCTCCAAGGCAGGAAGGGCCCGTGAGAAGGATCTGGCCAAGGAGAGCTGTTCACATCATGGCGGCCAGGAAGCAGAGAGCAAAGTGAGGGCAGGGTTCAAAGAAGATGCACGCTTCCTGGTCACGACTCCAGTGACCCCTTCTTCACCCAGGCCCCACCTCCGAAAGCACATTTGCTAGGGATTACTTAGTGGGTTAACCCACCGAAGAGTACAGTGTTCCCTTGGTCCAGTCCCCTTCCAAAGCTCAGCATCTGCATGAGCCTTTGGGGGATATTCGAGATCTAAGCCATAGTGCAAGCTCTAGGCTTTGGAGGAATAAAGGCTCCTCGACAATATGCTCAAGAATCCTGCAGTATTTTTCCTTGTTGAGTTCTGGTCTGTTTTTAAATGGTTTCATTTTGTGTTGCTGCCATTGTACGTTTCTCTCTAATTTGATGCTGTCAATAGTCAGAGGATAATAAATGAGAGAACCCAACTTCCACTGAACACTAGTACAAGGGCTGAGACTCAGGCTCCCTCAGTGCCACTCGGGCTCCCTCCTGGTCCCCGCCATGCTCCAGGTGGCTTAAGGGAGCCCCATTTAGTACCTCAGTGCTGTGCTTTCCGAGGTGGTAGCCACTAGCTACATATTTAAATTTCACGGGATTAAAATGAAGTGAAGAATTCTAAGGCATCTGGCCACAGTTCAAGGGCTCAACAGCCACGTGTGGCTGGTGGCCACATAGACAGCACAGGGACTTAACATTTCTGCTATCGCAGAAAGGCCTATTGTACAATACTGCCACGGCATGTCCCAGACAGCATGAACCAAGGGATTGACATTATTGCTGTTAACACGGCTAAACTTCTATTTGATAGCAACTTCAGGCATGCACCATATACAGAGCTGGATGTGGCCTTTCTTATTCTGCGAAGCTTACAAAAATACGTCCTGCAAATTATTCCTTGCAGAATTGTTATAATTACTGTAATGCTATTGAAGAAATGCTCAGAGATCTGCTATTTCCAGCAGAGAAAAAAGACTCAAAGCTAATTAAAATTCTACAGTTGCTCCCTGGAAAATCTGAGCTCTTGCTTAATTCACCTTCCCAGTGTCTCCAAATAGACGCAAGTTCACACAGTCTCAATGGATTTGAGAAATCCCATGACCCCAGCAGAGCCTTGGCCAGTTTACCGCTCAACCCTAAGAGACCAGGTGTGAGCAGGAAATGGTGGCCTTTGCACAAACAAAATGCTCATTTTTAAACAGAAAAATCAGTTCATTGAATTGATGAGTGAGTTACCCTGTGCTCTAAGCTCAGAATAGCAAATGAAGAACAGATCAAACTATTCCAGCTGAATGTCATATAAAAGTCATGGCAAGGTGTGATGAATAATGCATTAGTGACTTCTTGATTTTCATTCTGTACCAGCTTGAGAATGTGATTGAGCTTTGAGATTTACATACTAATAACAACAGTAGCAGCAGTTATCCATTAGCGCTAAGCCCATAATAAGTCAAGGTAGTGAGTAGCCTTTTCCACATCTGCAGATGAAGACCCCGAGTTGCAGGATGGTCAGCACGGGTTAGCAGGAGCTCAGCCTGGGACTCATCTGGCACAGCAGCTTCACGCACCCACTCCTCCGGTGGCCATGTGGTTCCAGTGGACCAATCCTTGACTTTGCAGATGAGAAAAAAAGTAAACACAGCATTTTTTCCCTTGACTTGTGATTAGTCGACTTAACACAATGGGTTTCAAGGAGAAGTTCCATTGTATTTGAAAAACGAACAGCAGGCAAATAGACATGAAAAAGCCTGCCAAAAGTGTTCAGGATGAATGAGCCCAGCCAATATCTTACTAATTTGGTCATTTTTCAATCACCACTGAACTGGGCATAAAGTCCCATCCCAGCAAAGCCAGGGTTATAGGACACTGCTAGGCTTCTCTCCTGGGCAACTGGCTGCTAACCTGAGTGACCCATAAATATTTTCTGGGCATCTCTCCCGTGCCAGCCACTCACATGCAAGAGGTGAGTAAGGCCTGGTCCTTGGGTGAGAGCTGTTTCTGGTCTGCCCTGGGAGACAACGAGTGACCAAATAATTAAGACACAAGATCAAGTCTCTAAAGTGGGGACATATGAAATGCAAAGGAGTATACCACGAAATGCGCACTTCCAGCCTCCAATTCAAAGCTATGGTGGGTCTGATGGGGATGCAAGCTTACAAACAAGGCGAGCTGGTAGAGCAGAGGCCAGATGGACAAGGCACCTGGGGCAGTGATGCCCACTATCAAGCCCACAGGGCCCTTGGTAAGGCCAGCCCTGGAATTTATTTAGAATTGTGGGTTCAAAAGCCATGATTCATTCACCCAGGAGAGGAATTAGCTTTAATAATTGACTGGTAAGTATCTATCAGCAAATCAACTAAAAGGGAAGACATAGATTAGGGGGTCAGAGAAAAACTTCCAAGAATAAGAGCCATGCACTCATTCATGGGGAACCAAATTGGGAACTTCAAGCTCAGTGCAGGAGAGGAAAATGGGGACAATTGTCCAAGGAAGGGTTCAGAGCCCTAGGGCACATAGAAAAGACACGGAGTCGGCCCCAGGGCCAGATGGAAGTGCAAGGGGAAAGGATGAGATGATCCAAGCCTCCCAGAACCACACTGGAGCTGGCAGAGCCTCAGTCCAAATCCACCCTGGACTGAAATACATATCTCTTGGGACTGACAACCTACACAGACAATCTGAATGGAACTCATTTCCGGTGCAAACAAGATGTTCTCCTTCACACTCCCAAATGGGGGATTTGGCGCACTTATTTCAGAGTGTGTAGGAGGAGACAAAGATGGGAAACTACTCCACACCTCAGCAAGTCAGGGGAAGAGAAATCTGGGTGATGAAAGTGACAGAGAATGGGCAGGCTAAATCTGGGAGGTGCGTGGGAAAGGAGACAAGGGAGGAGCAGCTGCTGGTCCCACAGAGGCAGGAACGACGCCTTTGTTTCCAGCAGCAAGGGGAGCCCTTCCCTCAGATTGCCTTCCAGCTCCTCTAGGACAGCCTAGGGGACCTTGTGGGCAGTAGTAAAGCCCCTCTGCTCTCCACATCTTCTCTACAAAGCGACAGCAGCTCGATGGCACCTGGAAATGTGACTTGCTCCTTTATAGAGCCTCTATTTCAAAGTAACCTTCCGTAAGCAGTGAATGGACTTTCATCTTGACTTCAGCGTGAGGGTGACAAAGCAGGAAGGCTAGTTCCTAAAGATTTCCTAAGTCAGCCCGGAGAGAAGTGTCACATTCTTTCCTCTCACATGATAGCAACCATCTCATGCTCAGTCCTCCTGGTTTTAGCAAAGTGCTGTGCAAGGACGACAGAGCCCAGAGAGTCCCCAGCCTTTTTATGAGGAATTGTCTAATCTGTCAGGTGAGGGTGTAATTATTGCTAGCAGTAGTCAGGATCCCAACATTCCTCACAACCAAAGAGTTTAGTTTCCCTTGAGGACATTTGCCAAAGGACTTGGCCCTCCAGACCCTGGTGGGGTCTGTGAACTGTCCTCTACCCTGGGGCTTTGCTTGGCTTTTGCTTGCCAACTAGAGTTCTGCCCTAAATCTCAGTGCAGGGGTCAGGGCTCAGGGTACATTTTCGGGAGCTAAGAGTGGAGGGCACTGGCCAAAGCCATTTGCGCCGCTGATTCTGTGGACCCCGCAGCCTACCTTTCTGTTCGGTAGTCCTGACGGGGCCAGCTCTGGGTCTGAATCCATCTGCACTCCTCACTCCTCTCTCAGGCAGTTGTATGCTCTGGTTCCACTAAAAAGTCAATTCCAAATTATGCAAACTGACATGTGCCAGAAGTAGAAAATATCTTGTAAGCAACAGTAATATGTGGACACTGAATGCTACCACTACTGGGCTCATAGGCAACAATAACATGGGGACATCAAGTCATCGCAGAAGGAATACCAACATTTAAAGCTCTCCCAGCATGAGCTGTTCCGTGTTCATGCCTGAAGGCAGATTTGTTTTGTTGTGTGATCTCAGTATCTGCATCGACGACCTGGCTCTTTCCTACTTCAGAGCTGAAAAAGACCATAGATTCAATAACTGAACTTTGGTGTATGTTCACATTTTGAATTCTTCCTATAATATGGCCTTTTCATTTTTTCTAAATTTTTATTGTGGTTAATCCATTATTTTCAAATTTATCTACAACTTCTATTTTCTTGCTAATTCCCCTGGCTTAGAGCAGACCACATTCTTTTCATTTTCAAAATTCACAGAAGTAATTGTCTTTCTTTTGGAACAGTCTTAAACCATTTTGCATCTCTGTTACAAACTACTCAGTATTTTATACAGCAAAGAGGTTTGCTTAACTTATGCTTTTGGAAGCTGACAGTCCAAGACGGTGACTAGGTAGCTCCATCTCTCTGGCTCCTGGTTGCAACACGACATGGCAAAGAGTATGTCTTAGTTACTTTTCTTGTTGCTGAGACAAAATACCTGGCACCCAAAGGTAAAGGAGGAAAGGTTTATTTAGCTCACAGCTTTTAGAGGTTTCAGTTCATAATCAGCTGGCTCCAAGGCAGGGTGGCATGGCAGGCAGGAATTGCAGAGGAGAAACAGTTCATGGTGGGCAGAAGGTAGCAAAGCAAGCAACAGAGAGGACCTTAACAGTGTCTTTCTGCCCATTTTATATTGTATCTAACCTACGAGGATTAGGGCGGTGCCAAGCCAGTCAGTGGAATGATTTAGTAATCACCTACCCTTAATCTACACACAATGTAGAACCAGCCACCTCTGAAAAAGCCCCAAAGCATGATACTTTGGGGGGACATCTAGACACAGCCATAACAGAGCATTGTGTGTATGTGTGCATATGTGCATGTATGCATGTGTGTGTGCCTGTGTGTATGTGAGTGTGTGTGTGTGTGTGTGTGAGATCACGTGGTATGGCAGGAAGCAACAGAGAGTGGGAGGGGCCAGGCTCACTCTCTTGCAACAACCTGCTCTCCAGGAACTAATCCATCACCATGAGACCTGACCCCTCCGTGAGACCCACACTTGAGACCACTTCACAGAGGTAACCATGACTCCACCCTCCACCTGGCCCTAGCTTTAAGGCCTCATTTCAATCCCACCACACCAGGGACCAAGCTTCCAACACAAGAGCTGGTAAGGCACAAACCATGGTAACGTAGCAGGCTATGTCCTGTCGTAAGCATAGCCACATAGGACACTCCATTTTTCAATAGCACCTCCAAGAGCAACAGGAAAGTAACGAAACCTGAGCTGAAATGGAGCCTCCAGGCAGGGAGCTAGGTCCATTCTAGCCCAGGCCTCAGTGGAAGTCCAAATCACTACATGCCGCAAGCTCTGGGCAGCTGCTCACAAAGAGTCAAAGCCAGGAAGATGAAATGTTCAGACGCCAGGCAGCACACATACTGGCTCCTGTGCTGTTACGAAGCTGGCCCGCAGACAGGAGGGTGCTTCCTTCTGGAAGGCTCTAACCATTCACTGGGTGGCTCCTGACACCCCAAATGGACCTTGTGCTGAGGATGAGGCCCGTGCCCACTGCCCCTGGCCTGGGAAGCTAAGAACAACACTCAGGCTATGTCCTGTGGGCAGGGTCTGGGGATGAGAAAGGGGTGCAGGGTTGGTAGCTATGGTCTCGACTCCAGTGGAAGCTCCCGGCTGCTGCGCTTTGCCTCTGCTAGATGCCAGGAGGTGCAGTTCCACAGCAATGTGCAAACGCTGCTGTGGGCTTACGTGGGTGGGTCCCGGGACACAAAACAAGGCTTAACCCTGCCCACCCTGTGTTCCTCCCTTCCCCTCCTCCCTCCCCTTCCCCATGCTCTTCCTCTTTCTTTTCTGCAGTGCTGGGAATAGAGCCCAGTTCGAGTCCTTCTCTCTACCACGGAGCCCACTCCAGCCCCTATTATACTCTTCTGTCTCCTTACAGAGGATCCCTGTCTTACAGAAAATGTATTCCGATCTTAGAACTTAAGTAGATCGACTTTAAAGAACTTGAATAGCGTGAAAAACTGTCACTGCTATCGTGAGGAAATTGAAGTCATCTTTTCACGCCTTTCCACCCTCGCCCCTCCTCCCATGCCCTCGGCAACCCCTGACGTGAGCCCCGTGTGCTGTCCCACCTTCCCCACCTACCGCCTCGGCCCTGCTTTTGACTGGAGCTCCCCTTAGAGATAAATTTAAACAGAAGTTCCGTTGCTGCTATTAGAATCTCATCCAGAATCACATCTATTTTTGAGGTTTTTTTCCTCAGCTCTGTTTAGTGGTCTTTTCATTATGCCAAATGCCTGTCAGAAATCGTATTGCGAAGCTTCTTGCAAATGTCCCAGTGGGTTGTTTTTAAGTCACCATCTTGTTACTCCTCTCGAGCTTCAATGGTTTTATTTAGCCTGGAGGAAGCCACCGGGCCTGTGCACCTGGGGCGGAACCAGACAGTGGGCCTGGAAGGAGACGGATGGGCGTGGCCCGGCCTGGAACTGTGCCGCCCAGACCTTGGCTCTGCTTCTTCCAGGGCTGGGGCCGTATCCCACTGGCGTCTCTAGCCCTGCTGTTGGCTCCCGTTCCTGCCCTACCTCAATCTTATTCATCAGTAGCATGGGAATTGGAGCCCTTCTTGAGGGCAGCTATGTCCCGAGACCTAGACACAGCATGTTCTACAGTGACTTGATTTTCAACTTCCTTCCTCCTCTCTCTCTCCCACTCTCTCTCCTTCTCTTTTTCTGTTTGAGATGGGATTTTGCTGTGTTGCCCAAGCTGGCCTCAAACATGAAATCTTTCTGGCTTAGCCTCTGAGTGGCTGAGATTTATCAGAATACACCACCATCCTTGGCAAATTCAGTTTCTAAGATCCTGATCTGCTAGGACCTTCGACTGAACACAGAAAGGGATTTAGGAAGAGAGAATAATCAGAAGTCCAACCTTCAGAATTTTTTTTCATTTTTTTTAGTACTGGGGATCAAACTTGGGTCCTTGTGCTTGTGCAGCAGGCAGTGAAACCACTGAGCTAAATCCCGGGCCCTCAGATTTTTTTTTTAATCACTTCTTTTGTGCACTCTTCCCCCAGTAGCTGTCTATCAGTTTTGCAAATATTTACTCCTAAAAATTTCCTCAAGTAATTAGCAAGTAAGCAGAGGGTATCCCTGATGATTCTGGGCCTTTATGTCCTATCAGGGCATTTTGGAGACACTAGCTTTGGAATGAAAGGAACACACAGAGCAACATTTACCACATCCCTGGGTTTTTAGGCTTTTTGGAAACAATAAGCTAAAGATGTTAGCACTTAGTTAAACAGGCACCTATCAAGTTCAGAGGAAAATGGCAACATATTCTCTAGCTGTTGGTGAGTTTAGCCGGTTATGTAGGATACATGCATTCTTTTTGACCATTTTCATAAAAATAAGTGGAAACAAAACAAACGAGTCATGTTAAATTCATTTTAAAACAATCGTGTTTTCATGAATCGTGAATAACTTATACAGTGGAGTTGACATGTGCTTGCATGTGTGCGTGTGTGTGTGTGTGTGTGTGTGTCTTTTAAAACCTCGAAATACAGAAAAGCTCTGCTGTTCACTAGACATCTGGCATCTGCTGCTCTATTCCAAGTGATTAACTCATCCACAGTGACTTCTTCTCCTTTCGGATAATGAGACGGCACCACTGGCTTCAAGAATTGTGGCGGCCACCTGATACTGTGTGACACAACCACCTAGTGAGCTCTAGATATTTCTGTGCATTTCAGAAGAGATTTCCTAAAAGGTCTTCCAACATTTCTCTCCCTAGACATCCATTAGTAGCAACTAAAAAAAATATGAAAGAAGCAACTGCATTGCACACCCTCTCTCCCTGATGCTGCGCTGAGACTGGGCAGATGGAGTCGCAGCAGTAGTTTGGCAAGTGGCTGCTGAGTGGGGCAGCCCGACCAAGCAGGGAGAGAGGAGGGGCCAGGGGCGGGTGCCCTCACCACCTCAGCTTCTCTTCCTCTCGGGTAACCATTCCCTGACACTCTGTGGTCCCGAAGCCGTGGGAGTCAGGACCACCGCCCACCAGCGATGGGAGAAAGGTGCCCAGCCCTTCAGTCACAGAGGGCCTCTGATGTCCTTTGTCAAGGACATGGGACGAGTGGGAGAAGCCGGCCTGGAATCCAGTTCAGCCCCAGCACAGGGCATGAAGCACCTCTGCCCCGGTGTATCACGCTGGAGGGAAAGGATGTGAGCAGGTTTGCCGTCAAAGGCTTCTCAAATTTTCCCTGAAGAGGGAAGTGCAGCTCCATTCCGGTTCGTGAGCATTCTTTGTGCACAGTGTCCCTTGGTTGGGATAGAAATGCGTCGCCTGTTCTCATTCTCTTCTCTCCCCATACCCCGTCCTGGAAACCAAACAGATTTCACCCAGTCCCTGATGTTGGGTCTCTGTATTTTTGAATCTTATAGTTTTTAAAAGAGACAGAAACTGAAATCAAATCAGGCCCTTTATCTTGCTAACGCCTAGACTACTTGATTCAGAACCTGAACACTGAGCTGGCAGGTCTCTTGCCACTTGCTCTAAACAAACGAATAAGAGGTCTCAGTGAGGATCCCTCCGGCTGTGGCTGTGGCTGAGCCTGACAGACTGAGATCAGCGGTGTGCGCCGGACCTCCTACAGGTGACAGCTTCTGCTGAGCTTCTCGCGGCCAGAATGAGCGCCCACTCTCCATTCTGCCACTAATGTGGCCTTGGGAGCTTGCAGCTGGACCAACCCTCCAGTGGCCTTCCTAGGGATGACTTTTACACCCAGGCTGCTTGGCTTTCTTCACTAGACCCACTCTCTACCTTCACTAGTTTTAAGTAAAAAAGAACCAAAGATTTACCACGGTCCTGGGAGGTCTCAAGTATTATGCTAAGCCTTTTCCAATAGGGATGAATAAATAATAACCCCACGCACCCGCACACTCAGAATCAGCTCGGTGGCAATTGTACGCTGATGAGCTGACGCTGGTGAACGGTGCTTCGGCCTGCCCAAGGAGTGGCCCTGTACCATGGTCCAAATTAGATCCAGGTTCCCCGTCTCAACAGCCTCACTGCTGTGCAACCCTGCACCTGGGCACAAGTAAGAGGCCTGGCAGGCTCCAGGGGAGGGAGGGGGACAGGCCCGGCAGAGGGTGCTCAGCTGCTCTCGTCTCGTGCCTGACCGCTGACACCAGCCGGCCTCCTGCCCGGTGCAACGTGGAAGGGGAGTGGAGTCTGCACTGTGCTGCCTCACCCAGGGGAGCCAGGCCACCATTCAGGGGAAGAGCGACACGCCCGCCCCCGAGGCTCCTGCCACTCAGCTCTTCGGGGCCACAGCGAAATACCTGAGGCGGGGCATTTTATACAAATAGAGGTTTATTTAGCTCACAGCTCTGGAATTCAAGGGCTTGCACCTGGTGATGATGTTTTTGCCAGCAGAGTCTGGAGGCGGCACAGGGCAAGGGGCAGGAAACATGCTTGTGTATTTGTGTCCTTCCAGTCTCGCTCTTTTTAGAAACGCAGCAGAATCCACTCGTGGGGCCTCTCACGGCTGGGGCCCTAAGCAACTTCCAAAGACGTCATCTCTGAACACCAGACTGCGTTTCCATGCTCTTCATACCTCAGGACAAGGCCTAAACTGCAACACACAAAGCCTGGGGCAGAACTAAAACCATATCCAAGCCGTGCTAGCTCCACACCCCAAGTTTGGGGTTTATCCCACTCTATTCACTCCACCTTTCTCACAGAAAATAACAGCACCCGTTCTGTAGCAAGAAATTGAAATCTACTAAAACCCAAGAAATTTGCCCTGTGGTTTAAAACTAGAGAGATAAATGCCTGTCACCTTTTCAGAAAACTATTTGATTCTCAGGCTGATCTCCTTCTTTGTTTATGAGACATGGTCAGACATTTTTAAGTCACATGCATCAGGTCAGATTGGAAAGCGTCCAGTTCTGCTGGTTTGAAGAAATTTGGGGTACCCAGTGTGGACCTAGAGCAGCATCACTGTTAGAGAAAGGGCGGTCGCCTCTCTCAAAGCACTGGGAGACTTTTTTCAGCACTGGGATTGGATTTGCACCCAGGCTAGGTAGTAAGTAATGATCAGAGTTTGTGACATGGCTCTCCACATGCAGGATTGCCTGGAAAACCCAAAGCTAAAGGCACAAACGCATTGCACACATAGAGCTTCCCACCTTGGCTCTGCTCTCCTCATCCTGGGCTGTGTACTGCAGCCACTGGCTCCTCAGTGGACGGTTCCTGCACTAACATGCTCCCTCCCTCTGGTGAGTGTGGCACCCCAGTGTGCCCCGAGGTCACAGAGGGCAAGCTCCATATGCAGAAAGAGGTGGACAATAAGTAGACTTTATCTCTGCTGCTTTTCTGGACAGTTGCTCTTTAGTGCTTTTTTTATATGTTCATTTTTCCTTGAGAAAACAATTTTAAAATTAATACTCTCTTATTTTTTGATGGCAATTTATTGTTTTTTAAAATAAATTTTATTTTATCCCATTCCCCTCTCAAACCCCTCTCCTCTCTATGTACAAAAGCTTTATTTCCATGGTTTTTTTCTATTTTCACTTTTTTTCTGGTCCCTCCCTTCATTTCTTCCTCCCTCCTCCCTTGCTCCCCTTCCCATTTGATGATGATTTATTGTTTAAAATTTTTTAAATCTCCTGTCTCTCTAAATAGTTGGTAAAGATATGCAGAACTTAATAAATTTTGTCCACAGTCATTCAATTTGCTACATAATTTCAATTTCCAACATTGCAAAGGAGTTGCCTTATTTTATTTCTTAAATTTTTGTTAAATTATAACGCATATATAGCTTGTAAAAATTATTTTTATTTTAATGTAATACAAGTAGATATTAGTAAAGAAAATATAAAACAGTTCTATGAAAAAATAACTTTATATGACAGAAATAAATAGAGAATAACAGTGGTAAGTACACTGTGTAATGTGACCTTAAAAGAATGTATTTTTGGGCCGAGGATTTAGCTCAGTGGTTCCACCACCTGCCTCACAAGCACAAGGTCCTGAGTTTGATCCATGGTACCCCCCCCCAAAGAAAAGAATATATATTTTCATTTGCTAATCTCTCAACTCATTTCCTAGTAATACTATACCTTTTTTGCAAAAAAATATTTTAATTATTAACAAAGTATCTCACTCTTGGTATAATTTTGAGCAATTTCTTCCTATTTCACAATACCTATTATATATTTTGGTCTTTATTTACATTTTCAGTTTCTCACACCAAAGAGATAATGTGATATTTACACGTGTGTGTTCAATTTATTTCACTTAAGAGTATGATCACAAGGTGCATCCACTTACATAAAAATGTCTCAAGTTTATCCTTCTTTATGGCTGAATAGTACTCCATTATATATAAAAAGCACATCTTTTCTTATTCTTTCACTTGTTGATGGGCACGTGGGCTGTGGTATGATTCTTTTAATTCTTTGGGGAAGACACCCAGCAGGGGAATAGCTGGGTCAAATGGGACCTCTAGCCCTAGTTCTTTGAGGTATCTCCATACTGATTTCCACAGTGGTTGCACCAGTCTGCACTCCCACCAACAATGGAGAAGGGTTCCTTTCTCTCCACAGCCCCTCTAGCATTTGTTATTGATTGATTTCTTGATAGCAGCCATTCTTTCTGGAGCGAGATGGAATCTCAGTGTTGTTTTTTGTTTTTTAAATTAATTTAATGGTACATTTTAGGCAAACAATATAATGACATTCATCATTGGGAATTTGCACTTTTACGTAATCTCTCTTGGTTCTTATTTTTCCCCCTTCCCCTGCCCTCCCTTCAACCCCTCCATCCCTCCCTATTTACAAAGACTTTGTTTCCATTTTTTCCTTTTCTCATATTAATTCCATTCCCTTCTGTCTTTTCCCCTACCCCTCCCACTTCCCCTTTCCTTTTGCTGCTTTTCTTCCTGTTTCACATTATCTATTATACCTTTAGATCCTTATTTATACTTTCAGTTTCTCACACCCAGAGAAACTATTCAGTATTTACACATGTGTGTCCTATTTATTTCACTTAAGAGTATTGCCTCAATGTGCATCAATTTACCCATAAATATCTCTAATTTCTCATCCTTTATGGCTGAGTGGTATTCCATTGTATTAAAAAAAAAAACACATTTTCTTTATCCAGTCTCCAGTTGATGAGCAATTCAGCTGTTTCCAAGTTTTAGCTATTACAAACTGTGCTGTCATGAACATGAGTGCACATATATTGCTGCGGTGTGATTCTTCTCATTTTTGGGGGAAGATACCCAGTAGGGAAATAGCTGGGTCAAATGAGACCTCATCATACCACAGCAATATATGTGCACCCTTGTTAATAGAGTGTAGACTGGTGCAACCACTGTGGAAATCAGTATGGAGATACCTCAAAGAACTAGGATTACTGTTGTTTTAATTTACATCTCTCATATGTCCAGTGATGAACATTTTTTAATATATTTATTTGCCATTTGAGAAGTGTGTATTCATCTCAGATGTCCAGTTTTGGATCGGGTCTTTAAATTTGGGGGTGGAACTGAGTTTTTTTCAATTCTTTATATGTTCTAGATATTAGTCCTTTGTCTGAAGAAACACTAGCCAAAATTTTGTTGTCCTTTCACTCTGTTGGTGATTTCTTTTGCTGAGCGAAAGTCTAATGATTTGATTTAAACAGAGTGTCTTAGTTATTTTCCTCATTGCTGAAACAAAATACCCGACACCCAAAGTAAAAGGAGGAGAGGTTTATTTGGCTCACGGTTTGTAGAGGTTTTGGGTCATAGTTGGGTGGCTCAAGGGCAGGGTGGCACAGGCCAGAAGGGCGTTGCAGAGGAGAAACAGTCCTTGGCAGGCAGAAGACAGCAAAAGCAAGCGAAGGACCTTAACCTGGGCTTTCTGGCTGCTTTATCCCATCAGACCACCTAGGGCGGGCAGCACTCGCCCTTAATTCTAGCGCCCTTGAGCCTAGCACTGCACCATGAGTCCATCCCAGCGTCACACCCTAGATCCAGCCACCCCTGGAAAAAGCCCCGCCTATGACCGCATGAAGCTGTGGGGACCTAGACACAGCCTCAACACGGACTTTCGGGAGGAGGAAGAGATTCATGTTGGAAATGGGCTTAACAGAACTCTGTGATGTCACAGATTCTTCCCACACAGATGTGGAGGGCGTGCGGTTAGGGTCCCCCAGATTGAGAAACGTCCTCTCAAGTCCATGAACATTCTTAAGTAGAATAGGCAAACCGAGTCTCGTGTGATGCAAGGGGACCCGGCCAGCCTCAACCCCTGCCGTCCCTACTGCACCCCTCAGTGCGACCCCTAACCTGCATCTTTGGTTCTGGAGACTGACTCCCATTTCTTTAGCTCCTGACTGATACTGCTCCTCGAGGGGAAGCCTTTTCCCTTCCCACGTGAGCGGGAGCTCCCCCCCCCCCCACGTAATCTTCTGTGATGGTGGGAGGTGCCATCGAGCCTTTGCTTACACGGAGGAGCTGTTGCGAAACACTCGTCTGTGTTAGAATCCAGCACCTCTTCTCTCTGACTCGAGGAGAGCAAGAGCTTATTCTTACTGAGAGCAAAACTGTGTTGCTTATTCATTACATATTTTTGAGCTAGAAGGAATCTTACAGTAAAGACTATCTGACAAATATAAAAATACCATGGAAGTGCAAAGACCAAAATAAGTTTGCATAAAAATAGTGCAGATAAAGCAGAACAAGACCGTGTATTAAATCTCAGGATGTGCTCATTTCTGCAGAATTCACGTATTTCAGGCCTGGTCTTGTCCCCACAATTCAAAGCCCTCTGACTTTAACACCAAAGGTGCAGATCGTACAGACCCGCTCAGATCAAAGGCAGTCAGATTATTCCTCTGAAATAGGTAAAATATAAAAATTGAACTTGAGTTCCTAAGAAACCAAAAGAGTAAAACAAGAAAGGGTATGTATCTTGACAAAACGAAGCTAGTGCGTGGCAGGTGGCTTAGTGCTCTGGCATTGGGATTGTTGCTTCATTTTCATCAGGGGAGAACAGGAAGGAAAATCAATTTGCAACCTGAAAGTACAAGCAGAATGCACCTTGATTGGGTGGCTATGATTATGAGCAGAGTGCAGATGATTGGCCTGTGTACTCAACACAGTTCTCCATAGAGACAAACCTGACAGTGCACATGCAGACAGACAAACAGATACATGGATACATGCGCTCTGTTATAAGGAGCTGGCTCATGCCAGTGCGGAGGCTGAAAGGACCCAAGACCTCTGGCATAAGCTGGCAGGCTGGCGAGTCAGAAGAGTGGATGGTGCAAGTTCAAATCTGCTGCGCAACAGGCTGCACGCCCGGAAGAGCCAACGTTCCTGTGTCTGTGTAAAGGCAAGGAAAGCCGATCTCTCATTCAGAGAGAGCAGGAGGAAGGGGTCTCTTACCAAGCAGGATCCGTCTTTTCATCCTGTGGGGCCTTCGACTGACTGGACAAGACCCACCCACTGTGCTTTACTTAGTCTACTAGTTTGAATCTCTTTTCTTTTTTCAGTGGTGCCTATCAGTTCCGAAGGCTGGTGGGTTTGGTTGGGGAAGATTTGTACATGAACGTGACATGCTTTGGTTGTTCCTCCCATTACTCTCTCCCTTTCCTCCCATCCTCTTCTCCGACAGTCTCCCTTCTATTCTCACATCAGTCTCTCTTTTTAAAATGTTTCCCCAAATTCCTCATTTGACCGTCTGGGTCTGACTTATTTCCGTTACCATGGCCGTAATCTCAATGTCATGCCAGCAACCCTCACAGAAACACCCAGAATCGCAGGAGACCAAGTATCTGGGCACTCATGGCTCAGGCAAGTCAAAATACAAAATCAATCATCACACCTTGTGTTTTCTGTTCAGTCAAATTCATTTCTCTCTTCCACCTCATGAATAACAATTTTGTTTCCCAATTCTTTAAGATTGCTTTGCCCATTTGGCTCTTTCCTGGTTGAAATCCCTGTGTTTCTGATTCATGCCTCACTTGTGCTAGTGCTGGTGGACAGAAGTTTTATTTCATTTCTTTGTAAAATTTAAACCCACTTTGATGACTTAATAAGTAAGCACGTAACATTAATTCGGAAAGTGGCCCCTGCTGCCTCTAGATCTCTGCACACAGAGAACTACTCTGTTGTTTCCCCTGAGCAGAGAGGGACACTTATACTTACATGTATTTGTTTATCTTGAAAACACTTTGTGGTCAGCAGAAATGTTAAAAAGTCACTTGTCAAAATACTCAACCTAGAAGATCCACACCAACATGCGTACCTAGGAACTCTGACCTGAGTGCCTCTTTATAGATGCTCTGTGTGAAAACGACTGCCTGCCAGAGGTGGACAAGTCCAAAGGGCACGGAACGGGAAACATGCTGCCTGCTTCTTGCTGTGGCTCAAATGATTGGCAGACCTGGGATAAATGACTCACTTCACCCTTCTCAGGGCCTCTCTCTCCCAAGTAGAAATGTCTACTTTTGTATAATCATAGATCATTTCTTTCTCCTTATTATGGTCAACGCAAGAGATAACAAGCTCCACCAAGGGAGACAGGAAAACCATGCATATCTGGAAAACCCCAGAAATTTTCATCATTGCATACCAAACCAAGTCCATCACCTTTAAAAATACAGTGTAAATTAATTTCACATCATTTGATCAGAAAAATCTTTTTTTTTGGCAGTTTGTGACATTCATTAATTGTGAGTTGCCACTATCTTCCTATGCCAAAATTTTTAGAAAAGAGCCCATATCCTAAGGTATTAGAATATGCGAGAGCTTTTCTTAGCACCACCTGAGAACAAATTTTATTTTTCATCCTACGGGAAGCTGGGTTTGACAGCTAATAGATCTGTTTTGTTCTAAAACTATCATATGTTCCAAGGTTCTTTTAAAGGTTTCTATCATCTCCATTATCTGTGAACTATATAAATATATATTCACAATTATTCATTTCCAAGAAAAAACATAAAAGCACAGTTACACTTGGACATAAAAGATATAAAACTTAAACAATGTAGTAAGGTTAAGTTTCAGCAAATTAAGAAGTTCGTATACCCACCGACCCTCCAGCTCCAGGCACATTTGCTATCTCTAAAAACAAAAGGAACGTCCTACTTCAAAAGAATTCTAGTAATGTCGGACTTGATGGTGCTACACACAGCATCTAAATATTCTACTAATATTCTACTAATTCCCGGAGCTGCTGGGCTCCTGCAGTCTGATTTCTTCCAGAGCAGATCTCGGGGACCGTCTTCTCTTTTCTAGTAGGGCACTTTCTGTGCCATGGCAGAAGTTGCCCTTCATGTTCTAATCTTAGGCTCTGATTCAGCTTCATGCCTTCATTTAGCCAGCCCTTTCTCCAAACCTGTAATCCAATCAAATCTTTCAAGATTCATTGACCAAGATACTTCAAACTTGATGTGGGTCATTTCTAACCAAAAATTCTTTTACTAATACTTTAAATATCAAAATGTAGCTGCTCTTCTTTTCTACCTTATTCCTTTTTTCTAACTAATCTGGAAAATTTGTCCATAGTATGAGTTTATTAGAAGCCAATAATGTCT
This sequence comes from Heterocephalus glaber, assembly GCF_000247695.1. The sequence continues at coordinate 2,846,350 of NW_004624805.1, forward strand.
TCTTGCTCCCAAATAACATAGGTGCCCTGGCCGCTAGACCTCAGTAACTTGCCGTCCTCTGGGGAACAGGGCGTGGTCAGCAGCAAGGAGAATCTGGCCAGAGCCAGGATCTGACTCTTCTTCAGTGAACCGACACACATGGCTATCTCTGGGACGACACTAAAATAGGGCCGCTGTGCTGGAAAGGAGGATTTGCCTGCTCTTTCCCTAAGCTGAGAATAAGTCTTGGGAGACTCCTGTGTCGTGTGGCAGAGGAGTTGAGGGAGCCAACAGAGCAGCAGGCAGTAAGAACAGGAGGCTGGAGGAGGCACTGGAGGGCAACGGGACAGAAACACAGCATGTGCAGGCCTGGGTTCACGCAGGGTGACTGTCTCTGCAGTAGGATCAAATGGGGCCCGGGAGGGTGGTGGTGGGGCCAGCATTTCCAGGGGCCACAGCCTTTAGACTGGGAGTGGGCCTGGTACTGGGCTGCAGAGTGTGAGAGGGGCCGCCTGTCCTGTGGGGTGGGCTAGTGGTCTCCTGGCGTGTGATGAGGAACCTGACTGCAGGGAGCACATGATGTAGGAATTGGACTGGACAAAGGCTTCGCCATGGTCTGCAGAACAGCAGCGTGATCAGATGAACTAAAGGGCAGATTGTCACCCCGGCTCCATAGGAAAGCTGAGTGGGTAGAGGAGGGTGAATAACAGCCCGATGGACAGCACTGCCAAAATTGCAGGAACAGGTTGGAAGGGATGAATAGGAAGGACACAAAACACTGCAGGACTCAGCCTTGACTTGCTTCTAGGGGAGAAGACAGGAGGCACTGGAAGCTGGGAGCCTTCAGAATCCAGAGGAAACTGGCTTAACACAGCTATCTGAAGGTGGAAGGGGGAGAAGAGCAGGGAAACCAACATCAAGCCTTTCAGAAGAGAGGCACAGATGCTGCCTAAAACCTTGGTAGTTCTTCTAAGATGAGAGCTCCAAAGCAGGGAACTCCTTGACTATTAGACCAACCCCTGGGCAGTAAGGAATTAATTCCACCTGCCCTCAGTCTAGGCAACTTCTTAGCTACTCAATTCAGGTAACTCATTAAGGAAAGCATTTTGTGTATATATATATTTGTATATATTTTTCTGCCAAAACAGTAATACTGATATTCTTTCTCATCCTTGCTTTCTTTGTGAAAGGGCAAAGGGTTGTTTGAAAAATTGAATAAATTATTAAAAATAATGACTGGGAATAATTGTTCATGCAAGTAGTTCTGACCTAAGTTCTTTTTGTAACGTATTCTCATAATCTATATAAAGTGTTCTAAGATTTGAGCAGGGTAGATAAATGTGAAGTCCAACCATCTGGTTTTCATAAGTAGAGAATTAAGTATACATATGTCAGATCCAACAATCGCCGATGTGATACCTAGCCCCCCAACTCCAAGAAATTCTCTTGCCCACTTCCCTCTCTTCTTTCACAAAAGCACAGGGGCAGCCATGTTGTGTGTGTGTCATGTGACCCAAAGGCAGCCAATCCATGTTCAGTAACTAGGAAGAGGATTGCAAAGAAATTCAGTCCCTATAGATAAGGATGTCAAGGAAGACTGGTCTGATTCTTCTCTTAGAAATTTTGTTTGTTAGAAACAACTCCAAATTTCAATTCTACCTTTCCGGTCTCTACTGCCTGTTAGCCAGAAACTCTTATAGTACTCCTCCCCCTGACCTACTAGCAAAATAAGTCAGACCCCTATACCAGCAGGTCCAGCAATGGTGAATTTCGCTGCAGTTAATGCGCTAGCTTCACTGCAGTCGGACTGTGAGGGCCTAGAGCCAGAGAGTGGAAGCCTTACGCCCCTGGCTCTTATTCCCTCCATCTCTGCAACATCAGATAAGATGCCCAGGTTCAAGGCACACAGAAGAAATGACTGCAGCTGTCCTCCACTGGCATGCACTTAAGAACTGGCTGAGACTCTTCTGTCCTGCATGTCCCTAGTGTCTGTCCCAGGATAAGAGGCACGGTCCTCCTGGGTGCCATCAAGGTGACGAGCCAGCTGCAGCTCAGACACAGCTAGTTCTGAAGACAACCATGCTACTGATGGCAGCCTTTTAAGGTGGTAGCATAAAGGGGCCTATTGCCATTGGCCAGTCATGCCAGGAGCAGCTCCTCTGATTGACAGCTTCGGATCCAGCGCTTCCCAATTATCCCAAGGATAATTTACTGATCCTGCTGTCAGGTCAGAGCAGTCAGCTTCTTGCTTAAAAGCAGCTGCCTTGGTCCAGTATTCAGCGTTCGGAGCACCCAATTCTATGGGCTTCATGGGCTTGGCAGGTGAACTGTCTGCTTTGCACTAAATGGTAGTCCTGTGATGCTACTCTATTTAAAGAAAGAGAGAGAGAGACCTTTCATCCTGCCCCATAAGGAGTGCAAAGTGCTCTCTTGATTCAGGTGCTTGCCTGTCTACCATTCCAATCTGTCTCTGCATGTTGCCTGTGGTGACAGTTACAAGGCAAGGTCCCTGCAGAGAGGCTCTGAGATTTATCAGGTAATAGGCTTCCTGTGAACATGGTGTGCTGGCATGGGGGAGCTACTGCATTTCAGAAGGAAAGACAGACTTGTCTTTGGTGACTGAATTAGGATTAGTACGGAATGCAAATCAAAACCACAATGAGATATCACTTCACACCCGCTAGGGTGGCTGTTTAAAAAACAACACACAACAAAATAACAAGTGTTGGCAAGAACGTGGAGCAATTGGAACTCCTGTTCACTGCTGGTGGGAATGTAAAATGGTGCAACTCCTGTGCAAAAGAGTTTGGGCAGATGATCAAAAAGTTAAACGTAGAATTACCATGTGATTCAGCAATTCCATTTCTGGGTATATACCTAAAAGAACCAGAAGTAGTAACTCAAAAGAGATATCTGACATCAGGGTTCACAGAAGCATTGTTGGCAACAGCCAAAAATAGAAATCAACTCATGCCCATCCATATGAGTGGATGCACAAGATGGTAGTCTATATAAACAGGGTAGGAGAGAGTTTAGCCTTTTAAAGGAAGGAAATCCTGACACTTGCTACAATATGGATGATTCTTGGAGGTATTATGCTAATGGAAATAAGTCAGGTACAAAGTGAGAAATATGTTGGTTCCTTTGTATGAGGGACCTAGAATAGATAAATTTACAAGCAGAAAATTAAATAGAGTTTTGCCAGGGGCTGAGTGGATGAATACAGAGCTTCTGTTTGGGATGACGAAGGTGCTCTAGAAATGGGCACAGGTGAAGGTTGTAAAACACAATGAATGTGCTTCATGCTAACAAAATGTACCCTCAAATGGTTAAAATGCTAAGGAAGGAGGAGGGGCTGGAGAGGAAAGGGATGGAAAGATACATTTCCCTTTCTGAATGTTTTGCGAAGGGCTTAGGAGGGTCAAGGAAGTAAACCCACTGCTTTGCATCTGGGGTGTGTAAATGTGTTGTTATGTCACAGGAGGGAAAACTAGATATGCTGGTCCTCTGATTGTGGACAACAGGTTTCAGGCTGCCTGCTGCAGCACTGGGAATGCACTCTGAAATCCCAAATGTCTTCATACATTTTCCCAATCCCAGCCAGACATGTGCCTGTTTCTCTGCCTGCCCTCCTGGGTAAGTAAGTTCTGTTGGAGACCATGCCTCTTCCTCTCCCCCAGAAATGTTTCAAAGGCCCAGCCCTGCAGCCTGCCCTGCTAGGTCCCCACAGCCTTCGGTCCTTTGTTTCCTTCTGCCCTCGACAAGCCTGGTGGCTTTGGGCATATGCTGACTTTGATTCCTGTGAAGCTGAGAATACAGGCTGCCTGTCAGACCCTACTGACTAGCAGTGCCATGCTGCCCAGGATGACACATGTCCCTGCCATTGTCCTAGCCGCACATGGCTTTCCCTTGCCAGTGATGCAACAGGAGTAGAAAGGGAGGATTTATCATGCTAGCTCACTGTTTACCCCACGCTGAAAGGGGAGCCCTTTCCCCATCACTGCGTGTGACACATAGTCTTGCAGGGCTAAGATTTGAAGCTTCGCTTCTGCTGTGGTTTCTGTATTAGCAAATGCCTGTGCGTTGTGAATAGGTTGCTGGAATAAAAAGGCTGCTGTTTTCACTCTAGAAAGAAATACAGCACCTGTGTAGTTTCTGTGTGAGTTCTGTACTAGTCAGCTCCCCATCACTGTAGTGAAATACCTGAGATAATTAACTTGCAAAGAGAAGAGGTTTACTTTGGCTCGTGGTTTTTGAGCTTGTAGCCCATAATCAATTAGCCCCATTGCTTTGGGCCTGTGATGAGACAGCGCAACGTGGCAGTAATGCGTGGCAGAGCAAAACCGCTCACACTTGATTCCAGAAGGGAAAGGGAGGAAGAGAAAGGGACAGGGATCCCACTATCTCATTGAGGTCACGCCCCCGGGACCTAAAGACCTCCCACTGGGCCCCACCCCAGTGTTCCCACAGACTCCAGGCCTTTGACTCATGGGCCCTCAGGGAACACACGGGATCCAAACCATCACAGGTACCAGATGCTCAAAAAGGCCTTGTTTGAACCACAAATATAAATTAGAGTGAAAACACACATGCCCCGGGAAGCATCAGGCTAACTCCACTTGTCATTTCCAGCTATTTGATTTGGAACACGTGACAGTGCTTGGAAATAAGTGTTAAAATATAAGGATACAGCAGTGGCAACCGCAGGAAACACAGTTGATGCAGAGCGTGGCAGCTCCTTTGCTTTGTGCCTAAATACTTCTGAGGGACTTCTTCCCCATCTCACAGATACTGGTAAAACAGAAACAAACCGCCTTCACCTGCAACACAGCTTCCCCCTCCCTACTCACGCCACTCTTCAGTGTGCTGCTCTGTAATCTGACAGCACGATTCTGACAGGTGGGCATCTGCTCATGTTGGTGATGGGCATTTCTGATGTGACACTGGCTTCATTCTGTGTGGGAATTTTTAACTGGAATGCATGTCAGTTCCTAGGCTGGGTTAAGGCCGCAGCTTTGGATCGATATCTAACAGCTGGCACAGATCGTGGGCTCTCAGTCTCCTTAGCCAACCTCTGGCCCACTGAAATGACAAGTATCCAGAGTCACTGGTCCTGACACGAATATTAAGTCAATTAGGTCATTCTATCAAATTAGGACAAAGCTGTGTCAGTGTGATCTGATGCAGGCTAGTGACAGAGCATGTTGTTTCTAAAGCCACACCGAAAGCAGCACGTGACCAAGTCTGTTATGAGCTTGTAGACCACAGGCTTCTTCTTTGTGTCCGAGGACAGCATGGTCACCTTCCGCCCTCTATAACCAAAGCATGCTTACTCCGTCCAGGGGCCAGGACGACAGCTGGGCATAGTGACACTAATCTGGAATCCCTGTGCTCAGGAAGCTGAGGATCATGAATGTTTGAGGCCACCCTGGGCAAGAACATAGAAAATATGATGGTTCCTAGAAGTCTGTATAGATTTCTGATTTGTGCAGTCAAAATTAATAAAACAATTAAGCCCTTTAAAACCTAGTCTGGCTGGGCATGGTGGCGCATGCCTGTAATCCAAGCACTCAGGAGCCTGAGTCAGGAGGATGGCTGTGAGTTCAAGGCCAGCCTGAACTACATAGAGAGATCCTGACACAAAAACCAAACAAACAAAACCTAGTCTGACGTGGGGAATAGAAAGTAAGTATTGCTTCTATGAGAAAGCAATCATGGTGGGCACGCAGCTGGTAATGAACGCTACACGGTCTTCTCCACCAGCAGCCTCCCCATCATTACATTGTTATATAAACACCTCCAGCCTTTCTGGACTCTTCTTCCCCATGGGCATCACTGGCAGCTGGAGGCCAGCACAGCTGCCAGTTCTGCTTCTGGTCTCTGGAAATTGCTGCACTTGTGCGCCAGGGTGGATGCAGAATTTTGCGCCCAGCACTCCCTCTGCACAGCCCACTGATGCTATGTGCGTGGAGACATTGTCAGCTGAGAGCAAGTGGAAGCTTGGCCCCAACAGACAGCAGGGCTCTTCTGGATGCTCAGGTTAGAGATTCTGGCCCCGGGTCTGGTTCAAGGTACTTGACCTTGAATTGTAGCTTTCAGTGAGTTTATAACATAGTCACATTGCTTTCAGCCCAGCCAGTTGCCTGTTTGGAATTGTCCTATTAAATTTGGAGAAAAGGATGAATGGCAGAAAAGTGCTGTCCTAGCCATGGGCACGATGTTGCTCAGTGTTGTGAGTTTAACATCCTCCGAGTGCCTCAGGCAGGCTCGCTTAGCATCAGAGGGCTATTTTGGCCACAGCATTTTTGTGAAGATTTCCAAAGCACTTATTTATCCCATTGTTGGACCCAAACTACTTTTCTAAACTCCAAAAGCTGGAGTTTTTACTTCCCTCTTCACATGCAAGCATCACACATGGCATAAACACACACACACACACACACATACACACACACACAGAGCCATATGCTCAGATTAAGTGCTGAGACTTTGCATTTCACATTAACTAAGAATCCTCTTGTTAAAGTCCTCTCTTAGATCTCGTGTTTTCTGAGTTCCCTAGCAGAACGAAGGTAGCACTAAATAACTGGCTTTTAGGATATATTGACTAAATACTTTATGGTATTGCAATAGCTGTGCACATCTCTACTTCTCTACCTTAACCTGAAAATGCACACATTCTTTGTAAAACTATTCTCCTCTGAGGAAAGAAAGAAGAAAGGAAGAGGGAGAGGGAAGGGAGGAAGAGAACTACAATTATGCTTTCCAATTAAAAGGTTGAGTAGAAAGGTTCTTCCTAAAATTTGTTCATCATGTTATTTCTCTAACAGTTTTCCTACAAGAAGCAAATAAATATAGTTCACATAGTTCAGATGAAATAGTTTCCTCCCATGGTTTTCAACAATTCAGGGAATTGTGCAGATAAATTGTATTTAATCCCCAGAAATGGAAGCTAACTGTCATCTGCATGAGGCCATGTTGGGCCAGGTGCTTTGCATAGGTCCCATTCGCTTGCACACGATCTTAAAACACAAAGAGAGCTAATATTTGTGAAACATTGACTCAGTACTGAATGTTTTCATGCAATATCTTATTTAATCCTCATAACCAGACAGTTTGTCTTCATATACGAAAACAGGCTCAGGAGACTGAACTGATTTGCCTAACACTCCACAGTAAATGGCAGCATTGAGATCCACCCACCCCAGTCTGTTTGACTCCAAAGCCTGTATGCTTCTCCCTCCAGGTATGGTCACCTTCTGACACCAGGAAAGCTGGGAACCCTTTCCTCTGAGTATATCCAGCCTCTCAAATGGCCGTGTGCCCTGTGGTTAGTAAGATTTATAGAGCAAGTGGCCAGGTGGCTCGGAGCTCCTGCCAGGGCTAGGTTGTCATTGGGGTTGGTCATGAGCCTTGGCTTTCAAACTTTGGTGCGCTTCGGGATCAGAGAAGTTGTTTAAAACTGCAAATTTCTGGGCTCCACCCTAGGGTTCTAGCCAATTGCATCTAAGCATTGCTTTTTTCCAAAAATAGTTCATGAACTTAGTGATTCATGACTTAATAGATTCAGACGATGTCATTTCTTGTCTTCATAGTTTATCTTGTGAATGGCAGGTGTCACCACCCACCTTGCCATTAGGAAACTCGGAATCTGGTGTGGCAAAAGAGATCTTTGTGCATCTGGGTGTGCTGTAGGAAGGCACACACTGGAATTGAGGTGCTAGAAAAGCCATGTCTAATACAGCAGGGAAGACAAAATAAATTATGTAAGCTGGAAAATAGGAATGTTAAGTAAAGACACACAATGAGTAGCAGGGAGTATTGACTGAACTAAAGATGTTGCATAACCTCTCATTTAAATGCTAGGTAAGTGATGACAGTACTAGCTTCAGGTTACCCACCTCTTATGAGAAAGAGGAGAACATTCTGTTTTCACAAAGCAATGATGTATTGGTATCTGTGGGAGTCCTTTTATTGTGTTTACATTAGAGTTTAAAATCTATATGAAGTAATCTTGTTTGTTTTTTTGACTCTTAAATATATGCTTTTCAGCATAATGATTAAGACCTCAACATTGAAGGGCTGGGGATGTAGTTCAGTGCTGGAATGCTTGCCCATCACGTGCAAAGCCCTGAGTTCAGTTCCCAGTGCTGCCAAAATAAATAAATAAAAACCTTGAACTTAGATAGCATCAGATGGCTGCCATCCACCCTTCCCATCCACAGCTGCTTCAGCACTAGGAGACTATACTGGGTGACCCATTGCTGGGCATCCTCCACTTGCCAGAGCCCTGGTCTTACCACAGCTCATTAGGAAAGACAAGAACTGTACAAACAACAACAATAATATTGGAGCAATGCATTGTGAGGTAGTGGCAAAGAATTAGTAACTGGGAAGTGTTCTACTTTTTTATCAACCTTGGAAAATATAAAATTTATCACAAGCCGGGGATTTAGCTCAGTGGTGCCACCACCTGTCTTGCAAGCACAAGGACCCAAGTTCGATCCCCGGTACCAAAAATAAATAAATAAATAAAATAAAATAGAATAAAATTCATCACAAGCTTATATTTAGATGCGCCCACTGATACGCAGGTGCTATAACAAACAGATGCCTCTGGGCACAAAAAAAGTGTTCCCCAAGAAAGATGTACATTCTGTTTACGAATGGCATGTGTGCTAAGAACAGGGTCTGCTGTGGAGAGAGGGAAAAGAAGTGGGGTAGATTTCATGACATCTGTGACTAGTTAGTTTAGGTAATCTCCAGGTCTTTGGTCATTTCAGCAGAAGTTTTCGTTCACATTCCAGGCATCCACACTGTAGGGAAGACTGTGAGCTTGTGTAGACCAAGTGTTAATCTATCCATTAGTTTGAGAAAACTAAAGAGCACATGCAGTTCCCTGCCGACCTCAAGCTCGTGTTCAATGCCTCCTTGCATGAGGCAGTGGCTACAGCTATCCACGCATGGATGGAGGCCCCAGTGACAGTGGTGCAGAAATGTAGATTCCGCAGGGCCTTATCAGTGGTGATTGGGAAAAATGCACTGAATCGTCAGGGGAGGATGTGTGGAGGATACAGCTAAGGAAACATTGTTGCTGTTCCCAGAGCTCAGAGACACTAACTAATTGTTCCAGCAAGATAAGACACTGGCTTTGGACTGTCACTGTTATTTCTCAACTATTGCTGATGAAAGCTGCCTTTCATTTGATTTATTGTTTTCGCTCAGTCATATTTCGTGTCTATTATTTGCCTTTCCGCAAGGTGTAATCATGGTGTTTGGTCTTTCTTGTTTGCACGTTATTTTCTTTTAGAAGAATTGGTTTATGTTGGATTAAACAGAGCATGCAAATAGCATGCTTGATGTACATATCACCCAGGTATAGAAAAGGGTCCCAGGCAGAGGTTTAGGACAGTAAGCCATGCCTAAAGTAGAACCCAGACAAAGCAGAAACGATCTCAGACACACTGAAAGCGAACTAACAAAGAGTTCAAAATCTGGACATTTTCTGAAAGTGCTAGCCATCTTATCTTTATTCTTATTTATATTCTTCAGTCCTCACCTAACTCCTTAGATCCCATTCATGTGGCAAAGACTTATACCTCAGCCACAGAGTAATGAGTATAGGTGACCAGTTGACTTCAGAGGCATCCAACTGTCCAGTCCAGCGGGTGGCCGTTTCATCTACCTGTTCAAATGGTCGGTGCTTTTAGAAGCACCGACCAAGCTAGGTTGCGGTAGACAATGGGACTGACTGGGGCCTGGATCTTAATACAGGAGGTTTCCAAATTTGTTTCTTCATTTGTTGTTGTTGCTGGGAATTGAACCCAGGGCCTGGAATATGCTAAGTACCGCTCTAGTGTTGGGTTGACTCAGCGCAGGGAGAGCAGAAAAGAAGGGGGTACAGTTTGGGCTCTCAGAATAAACAACTTTGCCTGTTAGTTTGGTGCTGTGACCACTGGAAACCAAACAGACAAACACAGAACCTAAGAAAACACGTGGATGAGCAGGGCCTCCCACTAGCACTCAGAATCTAGTAGCTGAAGCAAGAATGTAGACTGATAAGGCAGATCCAGGTGTATATGCTGAGTGCTGTATTACCAGTGTGTTGTGGCTTGGATCTTACACGCCCCCAGAGGCTCTCCTGTTACAGCCTTGGCCCCAGCCGAGGTGGGAGGTGGTGGAACCTTTGGGAGGTGGGGCCTACTGGGAGGAAGTGAGGTCACTGGGGGGCGTGGCCTTGGAGGGGCTATGGCGACCTTGGTATCTCTGCTCTCTTCTTTTGCTTCCCAGCTGCCATAAAGTGAGCCACTTTGGTCCCCCGTGTACTCCCTACAATGATGCTCTGCCTTACAGAAGCAACACAGCTCACCTGGCATGCACAGAACCTCTGAGAACACAGGCCAGAACAAATATTTCCTTTTCATGAGCCGACTACCTCAGGTGTTTTGCCACAGTGACAGAGAGCTAAATTTACACAAAAGGCGATAGAAGTTTTAGATAGGCAGACAATAATGGGATGGAAAGTTTTCTTTAATGGGAGATTTACATCTACTCAACACCTAGCTGAATAACTACTTGGAATCACCCAACCCTGTTAATAAATTCTATTAACACTAAAAAATTAATTAATAAATTCTGCCCCTATGGTCATGGAAGGACACCAATCAAGGCCAAGCCGACCATCTGACCCATAGGGAAGAAACAAAGAGCCGTTCCACCACGCTCTCCTTCCTCCATGTCACCTTTGTGCTGTCAGCCACCGATGAATGAGTGTAAGGCCGTTCAATCATTCTTTCCCCAAAGGAAGCATTCTTTTTGCAAGTAATGTTGGTAACCAGCTTGGTTCATGCTGTTCACTTTTTGTGGTGTTGTTTGTTTCATTTCAGTAGGTTTGTTTCTTCAGTGCTGGCGATGGAACTGGGGCCTTGCATATGCTAGGCTAGTGCTCTCCCGCTGAGCCATAGTCCCAGCCCTGTTGTTCACATATTTTCTCTTTCAAAAATAAAGTACACAGGATTAAGAGATTAGCTGGCTTACTTTTGGCTGATTCTTTGTTAGCTGGTGTGTGATGGGGGAGAGGTAGTCAAGGGCATTCGTGTCTGGACCCTTCCAGTGCCGGCTGTATCTCTGTCTGCAGGCTCAGATCTCAGCCAGGCACTGCACTGCCTGGACACATCACTGCTTGAGGGTTTTCCTTAGAATCTGGCAGAGTTATATAGACTGCAGGGTGGGGAATGCTGGACTGCCCTCTCCACCATGATAACAGCTGGTTTTGGTGATGGTCAGCAGTGAGCGGGTCCGCGAGGAAGACAAACAAGCTGTTTCCCATTAGTGCATAAACCTATGTGGGGAATGCTGACACAGAGCTCATAAGACCCGATAACTGAAAATGATTTTTCTTATGCAATAACCATGCAGATTCAAGCTCCTTAATCTGAAGGTATACGACTGAAAAATGTTTTATCTTTTTTTTTCAGACCCCAGGGTTGTAAATTTTGTCTCAGTTAATGTCCAGGTTTCCCAGACAGTAGTTACTGAGCCTCAGGGTCACTTGACTCATGAGGACCTTGCTGTGTTGGTCTTTATTTTCACAGTGGTGTCGGTGACTGCTGTGTTTGGAGTGGGTAGTGTGTACTACTCCAGTTACACTGGGGCACACGTTATTTCCATTTCTTATGCTGAATGCTTTTGCCTCTCAGACTTCACTGTGTTTAGGAATCATCTAGACATTTACTTAAAATACAGATTCTGGAATCTCACCCACAGAAAGTGGAAATACTGATCAAATCTATTAATGAAGAGGCGCAAGGGTCTAATAGTCAAATCCCCTCAGCAATCCTGAAATAGTTGCTTCACAGAGTATATTTGGGGAATGATTTTTAGTTCATGGTTAAAAAGAATTACACAGTGTGGCCGCCAAGTTAATATAAAGCATGGAAATATCCCCAAACAAGTTTTACTAGCACTTTCAGTCTTTTCAAGTTTTTGTACAACTATTGTTGTTTGCTTTCTAGAACAAGTGAACAAGAGAGATTTCAAGGACCTTATCAAGAACATTATCTTTTTAAAAAAAATATGAGAACTAGTATTGTTTTTACAAACCAAGGGGAAAATATCAAGGAATATTTAACTCAGCTAAAGGAAACTTTACAGCATCACAGAGGGGCCCTAAAAGAAAGAGAGCAGAGGTTGTTCTAGGCCCTTGGAAAAGCAGTGCATTAAAGAAACAAAGCTTTTTGTTTTTTTTTAAAAAATTGTTTCCTTAAGCAGGCTCTTGAGCATTTTCCCTCTGGTCATCCAACATCTGCCCCGATGACTCAATAATCCAAGTTCTTTCCTGAATCTGTGAAATCCTTTCTCCAGGACTCAGAGGAGGGTGGGGACATGGGGCATCCAGAGCACATGTTCACAGAGTGTGCTAGATTTCCAATACCACTGTGCTCACAGTTGTTTGCAATCAGATTTTATGCTTCATGGTATATAATGATAGGTATTTTTTTCCTGAGTTCAAATCTTCCAACACCAAATAAGTGGGACAAAGGGATTGAAGTTGCAGGAATGTGGAGGGTGACTGAGAGTCGAGGTGGTGAGGAGAAGCAATGTGAAGCCTCTCATAGTCAAATGAAAATGTACACAGGTGTTTTCTGAGGTACGAGGACCCAATATATGAAGAAATGTCTTATGTTCTAAAAACATAACTGTAAACACATGTGTATGCATCTATAGACAGACATACATAAAACACATAGATCGAATGTGTGGGTAGATACACCTCTCTTCCCTGTCTGCTGCCACCACCCACCTCTACACACTGGTGCCAGTGTGGAAATTGGCCGATGGATCTTCTCACTATCTCTCCACTTCAGTTGTCACCATACACTTAGAACCCAGATAATCACCCACTCATCCTCAGCATCTTTTCAACTGTACCCCCCTTCCTCTTCATAGCTCCATTTCCAGATCTTCAGAAAAACCCTCCACAAGGGCCGGGGGTTTAGCTTCGTGGTTTCGCTGCCTGCTGCGCAAGCGCAAGGACCCCAGTTCGATCCCTGGTACCAAAAAAAAGGCTCAGAAAAACCCCCCACCTCTTTCCTTGACTGCTGTGACTGTCACCATCTTCCATCCCCTGCTCTCCATTTGAATTGGCCTTAAGGCTCTCATGGCTGGTGACACACCAGCGCTGAGCAAAGAAGGAAGCCAAACCTTTTGAAACAAGGTCCTTATGATGAAGAGCCAAGGTCAAGAAACCCTTGAACTTATGTAGTCATGTTCTTTTGACTCCGGTGTTTCCATTTCATTACCTTTCCCTAATTAAATCTGCCTTGTCAACTTTTCTGCTAGAACACAATTTGTTATTAAACTTTATTTTGTTTGGTTTAGCTTCTGTCTAGCATTACATCAGTGTTTTCTACTGCAACTCTACAGCGTTTTAGCTCCATTATAAAACTCGTGTGGGGTTGAGCCAGAAACCAACTGCATGACATTAGTCTATGGGGAACAAGGCCTAGTCTTCATTCACAAGCTGATAAATGTTTTTGCAGGGACATCTGGCTCCATATGTGTCTGACATGTAAACAAGTAGACAGACGGCGATGCATGTACAGCTTAGGTGTTCTATATATATGCACACAGACATGCATATATGCATGTTTACGTTTTTAGAAAAGGGGCACATATCGGTGGCCCACAACCGCAGTTACTCCATGGCGTTGGCAAATCGAGAAGAGAAAGGAATTGCATGCCGTAGAAGTGACCCATCCTTGAAAGACGATTTTATGACAAGCCATGAATAACTTACTTCCCACAAAAGTCTGTGTTTCATTCTTCTTTCAAAAATATTTTCCCATCCTATCTCCCCAGCCCGGAGACACTGAGCCCGCCTGGCCCCGCCCACGGCTCCCTTAGCGGGCTCCCCAGTTTGCCCCGGTTACACCTGCCCAGACGCAGTGCCATGCTCAGGTAGCTACTGTTTCTTACCAGGAGCCCGGGCCACGCCAGCAGCTAAGCAGGCGTCATTTCCGTTCACTCTCACGACTGCCAGGGGCTGGGCCCGCTTCCTACCCTTCTGTGAGAGAGAAATCTGAGGCTCACAGAGGTCGCGCACCTAGAAAGTGCTACAAACAGCCAGCGCTGGGGCCTCGGGTGACGGCGTCCGCTCCCCTCAGAGGGCCTGGTGCTGCCGGGGATGCAGCCACCGGTCACGGCAAAGCCGGGGGGGTTCTGAAGACCCAACCTCACTCGCGCCGGACAGCTTGGCCGCACCCTGCCCCGCAGCTCCTGGCAGCGTGGCGGGTTCTCCTCCTCCGCGCCGTGAGTGTGCGCCCGTGTCAGTGTGTGTGCGTGTCCCGAGTATAGTGCATCTCTGCACATTCATGCACAAGTGAGAGGAAGAGGACAGGGTGGCCAGTCCACCTGAGCCTTCCGCGCCTGCACCACCAGGCCTGGGAGGCTCCAAGGCCAGGCCTCCGCCCAGGTGCCGCCCCCAGGCGGGTCTGCGAGAGGAGAGGAGGCCGGGCGGTGGGCGGGGAGATCCGGGCGGTGGGCGGAGCGATCCTGGGCGGTGGGCGGTGCTTGGCACGCTCGGCCGCGGCGGCTGAGGCGGGGCGGC
>NW_004624805.1:2861292-3018392 GCF_000247695.1 Heterocephalus glaber
GGCGCCCGGAGCCGGTAGCCGGTAGCCGCTCGAGCCGGTCCGGACCGCGGGCAGGGGCGCGAGGGGAAGCGGCTCCCGCGATCCCGCCCCCCGGCCCGGCCCGGCCCGGCCTCCGCGCCGTTAGGGTCTCCCGCCCGACCCGAGCGGGGTGCAGCGCCCGACAGCGCCGCTGGCCGGACGAGCCCCTGGCCCCGGATCCGGCGCGGGCTGTGGAGGAGAAGCTGCGCTCGCGCTCCGAGCAGTCGGGGAGCGCTCCCGGCGGGCGGCCCGGGTCCGGGGCGCTGTCAGGTGGATGGGGTGTCCCAGGGCCTGCGCCTTTTCCTCCCCGTCTCACTTCACAAGGAATACGCATCCGAGGGATTCGGGGTGCGGCTTGGAAGATGGGACAATGTTGGGGCGGTGGCAGCCAGAAATGTTCTGCCAGGATAAAATAAAAATAGGCTCCGTAGTGTAAGCTGAGCGGTGACGGGCTGACCAGGTAAAACTTTAGGGAAACGATTCCTCATGTCAGGTAGTTTGAGAATTTAAAATGACAAGATCGAGACATCCAGCAAAGCAAAAATGCATGAAGGTCTTTGGAAATTCTACGAAGGCGGTGTTTCTTAAGAGCTGGTTCCCGTGTAAGTGGGAGTTTGGTAAATTCCTCTGGCTTCCATAAGGCTCTGTGGGTTTGGGTTTAATCATTCACCTTGGTATTCGCTGGCTAATTCCTAGTCACCGGCTGAATGTGCTTCCTGGACGTCTCCCTGTTGCTCTGGTTGGACACCAGGCTGCAAACTTTCCCTTGGGCTGCCTTGGCAAGCAAATATTTGTGGAAGAAAGGCCTCTAATCTATTAGGCCTTCCTCCTGAAAAATTTCACCCTGCACTGCAAAGAGTAGAAGGTCAGGCCCTTGGCAGGCCCAGGAGATTTGGGGGACAGGGTGGGTGGAGGAAGCCTGTTGGGGGTGTGCGTCTCCTCGCCCTTGGAAAGAATGCCAGAGTGCCACATGCGGTGAGGGCTGTCTGCTGACTCCTGTGAGAGTTCGGGGTTCCAGGGGCCTGTGGGGTGCTGTCAGTAGCTGCAAACGTAGCTGGTGCTCAGGGATGGGTAAGGAGAGCAGTGTCCAGCTTTTCACCCAAAGGCAAGTATGAAATGATTCTTAACATGCAGTGTTAAGGCAAATCCCTTCTTTGTCGCCAGTAGAGCAAGCCCAGGAGCCGGTGGCTTCCCCAAGCCCTCCTTGTCCTTGCTGGGAGAGCCCTCTAGTCTGGAAGAACGGTAAACACAATCATGGTAGGAGGCCAGAGTTCCCCTCCTAATGAGCTTGGCGAGACTCTACCATGATTAATCTAGAGTTTAGAACACAGCGCTGGCTTGAAACGATTGTCCTGTGCTGGCCTGTATTCTGATAAGCAGTGACTCTGTCTCTGAACTCCTCTAGGCCTGTTATTAAGCCCCCGGCTGCATTTTCCTCTGGTTCTCAGCAGATGTTTTTTACCTTTCGGGAGGGAAGGGTTATCTGCCTCTTGGAAGCCTTGTTAACTGGGCTTTGCTCCAGAGGTCTCTGGCTTGTGGAATGCAGAGGGACAGGCACTTGCTATTCCAGAGCCCAGGAAAGGTGCATCAGTCTCGCAGTGCTTCGCTAAGCCCTTTGAACACTAGTGCTGTAAAAGTACAGGAGTCTCCCCAGACCACAACCTCAGCCACCGTGATTTGAATTTGAGATGTCTTATTTTAAATTTATTCATGACTTTTCATATCCAAATGTATTTTTCAAAACTTTCTGTAGATCATATGCTTAGGAACAGCCTGGCCAAACTGGCAAAGACTTATTATCGGTCCACTAACTACCTTTAGAGTTTTCTGCTATTAGTTATCTCTGTATAGCTTACCTAAAAAAGCGGTTTCTTCAGCGTGCAAATGAAAGAACTTAGATGACCTTATGAACAGGCACCAAGGTGAATTTCAAAGAGGAAAGAGTGAAAGTAACTATATATTGAAAGAATAGTTGGCGGCATAGAAACCAAGTGTTGCTGCTAGTTATCTCTTGGCCCAATGGGGTTATTAGGAACTTTTTTCTGCTTTTTTTAAGTACTGAATTTTGTAGTGTTTACTTTTGAAATAATTTTATATGACTTATAGTTAGAAAATAAATAAAAATGGAAAAAATTACATGAAATAATGTGAACTCCAACATCTTCATAAAACCTTGGCTCTTTTATCCTAAAGCAATTTTAAAACAAAGAACAAAATTAGTATGTTAGAAGTTTAACAGAATATTTCAGAAATCTTTATGTGGGGAACTTGATATACAGGATGATAACAGAATAAATTTCTAACCTGTTAGAAGTTTTAGCTATTTTTCTAAATAGCCTCAGATTCCAAAGGGTTTCTTAATGACTTAAAACCTTTCAGAAATGTTAATGAGGTACTTAGGGTCTTATAAAAGTGTGTGTGGGGATAACCAAAGCACTAATTGTGTGACACAGAATTTAAAGGTGAAAGAAAAAAACAAAAGAGGTGTGTGTGTGTTTCTCTCTGTATGTGTGTGTGTGTTTTCAGGCTAGTTGTGGAAAGTCAAGAACAGAAGAGATAATATTTATTTAAAGATTGACTGCGTGATATTTACTATTTGCCTCTTATTTCCCCTTTTCTCTCTTTAAACCACTGCCTTAACACTAACCTGACCGGCAAGATTAATGGTCAAGATCCTTCTGATCTTAGATCCAAGTTTTCCACCTCATTGTTTTCTTTTTGTCCTTCTAAAATGATTGCTTCACCGATTAAATATCCTTCTTATGCCTTATGAGATCTCAGCAAGTGGAGGGCATGGCAGAGCTGGTCATTGACTATGTACAACACTTGGTGAAGACTCATCCCAGAACTTAGTGCGGAACCATGCCGTTGTTTATTGAACAATTAAGACTGGAAAGGGAAATGGAAAGCCTATTGTTCATAATAAAATAGATGATTCTACTGTTAAAAAACAAGCTGTAGGGCCGGGGATTTAGCTCAGTGGTTTCACCGCCTGCTGCGCAAGCGTAAGGACCCGAGTTCGATCCCCGGTACCAAAAAAAAAAAACCAAGCTGTAGAAAGCATTAAAAAATTGCTGTATCAGTTAGCAACATGGTCCACTCTGGTTTGTTTTATGTCTTGGCTATATACCTCTTGTTTAAATAAACGACTTTGTTATATATTAATCATAACATTGGACCTACAACTTGTCATTTGAAGAAATATTTACACTGAATGGCCAACAATTTGAGGGACCAATTACATATTAAGTATGGAATGTCAGTAAGTAAACTGAAAACTTGGAGGTTTTAAAAGGAGTGATAGTGTAATCAAGACCTTTAGAACCCAGACTACAGTCCTGTGGTAGCTTCCTTGTCAGGCATGGACACTAGGCTTCCCAGAAACAAGGCAGTCTCCATGGCTCAGGTGCCCTGCAGCAGAACTTGCTGTAATTTGCTTCTCATTTATTCTCTTCTCCAGTGTTTCTGTGATGGTCATTGAATCTTCCAAGTATGTAATATATTTTCAAAGACACATTTTCGTAATCCTACCAAAGCACCTCTTCATTTTCAGAAAGGTTTTTTTTGGCTAGAACATAAATTAAAAATTAATAAAAAAAAGAGACAAAGACCCATTCATTTGTCAGATTATTGAAGCCTTTAAAAAAGCAGTATTTGTTGTTGTTGAGGGCATAGTTAAGTATATTATGAACTGCATTTTTATTATTTGTTAACAATAGAGATATTGTTCAGTTACAGTGATAAGTCACAACTTAGTATACTAAGTTATGAGTGATGATGACTAATGACATAATTGATGAGTGATAAATACTATTGTTATATTAATAGAAGTTAAGTTGCTATTAATTGTAATGCATATATATTAAGTTATATATACTTAAGCTAATATTAAGGATATGAAGTTAAGGCTAAGATGCTCAGTATATAAAATTGCCAGTATTTGACCATTTTTGACCTGCAAAATTATAGTTTCATATGGTTTAACCTAATACACTTTGTGACAGAACATCATAAAATACTGCACAGTTAAAAGTATAAATAGGGACTTAAAAACAAAACCTTGGAGTCCAGTAACACTGTTGATATTTTGGCTTGTTTCCTTTTGGTGTTATTCCTCTCCTGTGTGTGTGTGTATATGATATGCCTGTAACTGGGAGCACACCGGTCTAGGGTTTCATACCCGACTCCGTTATTTAAAATGGCAGCCCGGACATTTCCTTGTGCTTCTCGATATTTGGAAGCACAGCATGAGACCTGGGTGCACATAGTGTAGCTCACCATGTGGGTTTACTGCAGCAGAATCTCTTTCACTACCCATTCAGCAGACATTTAGTTCAATATTCTGTCAAAAATGAAACTGAGGTGAATTTCCTTGTATGTGTGTGTGTGTGTCTAATTATTTTGTTAAGATGAACCCTAGGAAATGAGGTTATGACTGTAGGGTTTCAGATGTCTAAGATTTTACTGTTCACTCCCCAACCACTTTCAGAGGGGAAAGGCCCGTCTGCACAGAGCCCTCACATCTACCGCGTGGGTCACCATGACCTCACCAGCAGGGAGCACTGCTTTTTAGAAGCCTCAGTAATTAATCTGCTGGGTGAATAATGGCATTTTGGTTTAATTTTATTTGTCTGATTGCAGGAGAGAGTGAACACTTTTTCCATATTTTTAATTGGGTACATGTCTTAATTTTCAGTTCACATTCTAAGCAGATTTTTTAAAAAAACAGCTCTGGTTGATGTAATGAGTTTGTTAATATTTTTTTTCCTTTCACCACCCTGAGGAGCCTTAAACTGTGTGTAGGAGAATAAGAGCGTTCTTTTTATAAATGGAAAGGGAGGGGACCGCGGTGTCTTTTTAGATGGCATTCACTTGCAGCTCTCCACCTAGGCTCCAGAACGTGTGTCACTGCAGTAATTCCTCCCACATAGTAACATCGGCGGGGAAGGTGGTGACTGGGTCTGCTCTGTCTTTGTATTCTGCAGCGGAGCCGGTGTCTCGTGTGTCCAGTGCGAGACAAGCGCCTCGGTGAGTCGAGGCTGGAGTCGGTGTGCAGCACCCTCGCTGGTAGGAGCGCTGCTGGGTGGCGCCTGCCCGGGCCGCCTCCTGTCCGTGTGTGCCCATTCTCCTGGGTGCTCCTGGGGGGCTCTGCGGGGTGCCAGTGAGACCAAGGTCACAGGCTAAAACCCGTTGTACTGCTTCTCCCCTTGAAAATGACTTAGTGCCCCTTCTTTTTCTTATCCCCTTTGCCACTTCTAATTGCTCAGTCCTCACTTCCATCTCTGTCACCTTAGTCCTCCCTTTCCCACCAGGATACCACAGAACGTTTTCCTTGCCTGGACCCATTTGTGGTTTCCTATTACCCACTCAAAAAGTCTCAGTTCTATCAATGTTGAAGCCAAGGCTTGCTGTTTCTATATAGATTTTTTTTCCTTTAGTTCATGCACCAGGTTCTGTAATAGCTCCATGTCACTTAGGAAGGACTAAATGCCCAAGATGGCCCTAGAGTCTTGTGAAGGTCACGAGCTGCCCAGTGGTGTATTTGTGAGCACATCACTTGCTCAGCATTTAGATATGAACACTAGCGTTGCCATCAAGGCATAGTCAAGGCAGGGATTCACCTGTGCGTGGGTGTGCATGTGTGTGAGAAGAGTCATGTACAAGAGGCATCCTCACTGCAAGGACTAGAAGAATTTTTTCATCTTAAATGTAGTTTTTAAGTGTAATGTCACCATGTCTTCTGTATTTTCTTATTTATATTTATGCATTATTTGGGTAGATTGAGAAAGTTGTTGATTGTAAGGAAGGGAACATAAATGGCGAGCTGAAAACACCAGTAGTGGCGTGGATATCAAAGCTAGGCAGATCTGGTTTCAGCCCTCGGATTTCAGCTGCTTGGTGTCTGTAGCCTCAGCCTCTGGGTCGGAGCATCCTCCCCGGCAGTGTGCTGTTGGCAGTGCACGTCTGCACTGGAGAATTTGCTGGGAATGAGAGGTGAATTGGAGTGTGCCATGTAACTAGTGAGAGCGTGGGGCACCTGCCAGGTGCTCGTGGGTGGGCGATGGCCTCTCCTTTCATGTGTCCTGTGATTGTGGCTACAGAAAACAGGTTTTCCTCATAGTTCATAGCCTGTGTTTATGGGGGTCATGGGGCAAGGGGTGCCGAGAAAATTTGCATGAATTGAGAGATTCTTGGTGGACTTGTGCGCCTACTAGAGAGCATGTCAGGCAATTTACAGAGGTCACAAGCATTTCCAAAGGGGTCAACGATAGCAGTTTACAAACCTGATCATTTGCCATTTTAGGTGTGCACGTACCTTTCTGAGATGTGAAATGTGCGGTTACAGTCAGGGAGGCAGTTTAGGGTTGTGCCAAATTTTGTTGTGCATTTGCCTTCACAGCAGTTCTCTGAGTGGATGTGTGGGTCAGAGAATTAAGTGCTGTTGACTTAAAATGCTGGCATTGAAGAAAAGCTTGAAAGGGTCCATCTTTCCAGTCCAGCAGGCCCAGGCGCCCAGTCCCCTGCCTCGGCACTGGTGAGGGGAGCCCGCATGGCGTGAGGATCGGGCAGAGGGAGGGTGGCCGTGTCCCGTGGGTGTGCTTGGCAGTCACAGGTCACTGCTAGAGCCCGCCCAGCCCGTGGGCCTGCGCCCTCCACTCAGCTGCTGTCCTGAGCGCTGAAGCGCAGGCATTTGGTCTGCCGTGCTGACTCCGTGCATGCGAGCTGCTGGCCTCTGAGAGGAGAAAGAGGAGTTTCCATCCATCGCAGCACTCTTGCCCCCAGACCGCAGGGTCGGTTTAGGGCCTCTTCACGGCTGGATCTTCCTGGGCAGTGTTTGCGGCTTGGTGTGGGTTGTCACGCCGCTTAAGATTTTGCTGAACAAACTGCAGACACTTGGCCTGATCGGAGACTTGCCTCACCCAGGTCAGCAGCCCGCGTGCGACTTTGGGAGAGCTGCTTCTTCGTCACCACTCTGGCAGATGGGCTGCAGTGCAGCCAGCCCTGGGCACACAGCCAGGTTTGGGGGCCCCGGCCTCACCCTCCACGATTTGGGGTTAACTGGGCTGGTCGCAGGAGCCATGGTCCGTCGCATGTAAAAGGCAGCTTCTCCAATGAAATCCTGTGTCCGAGCCCTTCCCTCGCTGGGTGTTGGTACCCAGAGCACCCTGCGCTGGGCACAGGCACGCAGCCTGGCGGTCCCTGCTGGCCGAGCCCAGCTTCTTGGTCCTCCCTTTGCTGAGCTCCCTGGGTCGGGCTGAGGGAGCACATGGAGTGGTGGGGTGGCCGTGGCCGCTGGGCCTCCCCGAGACCGCGCCCGGAGGAAGGGCAGGTGCTGCAGCGCCCCGGGCCTTTCCTGCCCCTGTGATTGGCTGTGCCAGGCAGGGTGCACTCAGGGCCCCGAGAGCCGCGCCGACAGGAAGCACATGGTCTTCCTCGCACCTGCGGGCCAGCAGGCGTTTCCTGGCCATTGTTCGCAGTGGCCAGTGACTGTTTCCAGCCGCCAGGGCTGTGGGGCTGAGGAGCTGAGCTGGCCCGGCTCCCTGATCCGCCCAGCTTCTGTGTGCAGCCAGCTTCCATGGCTGGGGGGTGTGTGACGGGTCTGTGGCCCGCAGGGGCCACTCCGGCTGTGCTCCTGTGCGGACTTCTGTCCACTTCCACCACCCGTGTGCCTTCGGAAAGATTACACTGGGGCAGGCTGCTGTTGGTGTGGCTGCTGAGAGGCATTTGGGGTGGGCCCCTCGGCAGAGAAGTACGAATCTCGTTCCCAGATGACCGGGAAGAAATTTACTTCTGCAAGTATCGTGTGCAGCTGGGTATGTTGGCATGCACCTGTGATCCCAGCACACTGGGGGACTGAGGCAAGAGGGTCGTGAGTTCCGCTTCATCCTGGCAGTTTAGCAATGTAACAAGACCCTGTCTCGAAATAGAAATCAAAAGAGCCGAGGATGCAGCTCAGCACGATGGCCCTAGGTTCAGTCCCCAGTACTGGGAAAAAATAAAGATTCGCGTGAAAAGGAGAATTTTCAGAGTGTGTTGTAGGTCTCACGTGCACACTTGATTGGTGTGTCGTTTGGTCACTGGGAGCCTAGAGACTAAAAACCCATTTCCAGCTGCCAGCTAACCACTCAGGGAGTGCCCGGCAGCCCCTTTGACTGCTTCCACGCAAGCCCATTGTGGCTGTGCACTGGGTAACACTCTTGCTCCTTCGTGCAGGGCAAGAGTTGTGTGTGTGAGACAGAAGCAGGGGTTGTAACAGGCTGACTGCACATTGGTAGCTTCTCTTTTTAGAAACATAAAACAGCAGTCACAGCTTGCACGCCTGTGTTTATGCCGTTCTCGCCCCTCCAGCCTGATGATTTTAGATGGGGAGGCAAGAGGCGGGTGGGCAGGGTTGGACGTTCCTTTGCTTAAATACTGTTCTGACCAGATGTGGTGCATGCCTGTAAGCTCAGCACTCTGGGAAGCTGAGGCCTGCACATTTGAGGCCAGCTTGGACAACTGAGTGAGACCCTATCTCCTAATAAAAAAGGGCTGGGACACAGCTCCGTTAGCAGAGCACTCCTGGATTCAAGCCCTTGCACTGAGAAACAAAAAGCAAGAACCACTACTCAGCATTCTTGTTCAAGAGGCAGCTGTTCTTGGGGTGATCCTCTGCCATGTCTCTGTGTCGCGCTGCCCCACAAGCACTTGGCAGGGTGTTGGGCGCTGGGAGATCGCCACCTTCACCTTTCGGGGTCTGCCTGGGGAGGGTAGGGGCCACTGCAGCTTTGCAGGGACGACGGTCACTCAGAGCTCTCTCCTGTCCCCCTAGTGATGGGTCACGCCACCACAGCGGTGCCAGCAGGCAAGCGATGGTGAAGCCAGCACACCATGTACAGTGTGGAAGACCTGCTGATCTCTCATGGGTACAAACCAGCCCGAGACCTCCCAGGGCAACGTGGGGCAAAGGCTGATGGGCACCCACAGGCGAAGACAAGGCCCAGAGGCAGCCAGGGCCTGCAGAACGGGTGTGAAGATGGCATTGCTGCCCTGGCTCCAAGCAGGCAGGCCCCGGGCCCAGGCCCTGTGAGTGCCCCCGAGGGCCACCAAGGTGTGCCAAGGCACCACGTGGAGCACCACAGGACGTCTGCTTCCAGAGCTCCAGAGGCGGGGTAAGCTTCCCTATTGCACCAGCAGGTGCTTTTGCCTTGGGACGTTGGCCCTGGGTTATGCATAAGGAAACTCTTCCACCTTTTTCTGTTTGGCTGGGGCCGGGGAGGGACCGAAGGGCCCGAGAGGAGGTGCTTCTTCTCGTGCGTCATGTGGAGTATCCCAGCCCCATACAGATCACAGTGCCACCACAGTGGGCCCTCAGGGACCCACACTGAGTGACAGGACACTCTGCTTCTCTTGACAACCTTCTGCTCTGTGTTTTCAGTGGGAATCTTTTAGAGTCTGGTAAAAGCTAGTTCATTTCCATTCGTGCAGTCATGGTACACTGGCTTTCTTCTAAATCCCTTTCACTGTTTTGCAGGCTACAGAGCATCGAGTGGGATCTGTCTCCCCTCCATTTGTGAAAAAGACGACCATCCTTCTATGGTCCTGACTCCACTGGCGTCCCAGCTGTCCCCTTGCATACACACTGGCCCGCCGTGGGGTCCCATTCCCACACAGCTGCCTCTGCGGCTGTTTCCTGATGGACAGAGGGGACTCTAGCAGCTGACCTCCGAGGCAGCATGGGAGAGCAGCCCTGAAACTCTCTTCTAAACGGTTTCAACCTTGAGGAAACATTTGTTCTCTCCTCATAAAACTGTGACTATCTTTAAAACTGCAGTAGGACCAGGATAGCTTGGGATAGGGAGCGTGTTACAGGGGCGGGACCTGGAAACCCCCAGGAGCGGGGGGCTAAGAGACAGAAACAGAAAAGGCAGTGAAAAAGTCCCTTGGGAATGAACTGGTCTTCCTGGCTTATAGATCACCTTCCCCGAGAAAGCTCCTTCCTTATTGGCTGACCGTTTTCGGGCATAATTGGGAGGGTTTTGTTTTGTTAGAGCATTCAACACCTTGGCTCCTGGGCGGGAGCAAAGGCAAGAGTGCCCCTTCCTGGCCTTGTGGGCTTGTATTGCCAAGTCTGAGCTGTCACGAGGGACAGGGCTGCAGGGCCGTCCAGAGTGGAAAGTGCAGGAGCCGTGCCCTCCCCTTGCCTTTCAGAATCCTGCCACCCCGCTTTCTTGGGCCTCACTGTGCGCCCTGTGCCCACCGTGGCGTTTGGCAGCAGGCTCTCATCCAGAAGTTAGCTGGGGTAAGGCCGCCTTAGCTACCCTCAGACAAACTTGTGTTTGATGTGCTCCTCCCTTCTGTTCTCTCTAGTTTTGTGCTGAGTGTTTCTGTGTCTTTCAGCTTTGTACTGAGCACTTTTTTGTCTTTCAGCAAGGTGCTGAGTTTGTACCTTGGTCCTGTTTCTTTTGCATTTCCTGGAGAGCTTGTTAGTGCTGCGAGATGGTGGTTACTTAATATCTCACCACTGTGACAGGCGCTGAGAAGCAGAAGACTCCATGCCTAGTGAGGTGAGAGCAGTGCCGTGGCGCCCTGCACATGTGCTGGGTAGGTCATGCGAGCCCTCCGCACATGAGCCTGAATGGAGTTGGGTTTCGCAGTAAGGGACAGTAGGACCCCGTCAGGATCCTGAGTGGGCACTGTGCTCCCACGTCTTCCACACCCCGCTCGGGGCCTCTAGCCCTTGTGGGTAACAAGGTCCTAAGGACACGAGGGCCTCCAGCCAGTCCCGCAGGAGGGAGACACAGCCAGATCTGCGAGCCGTCTGTTTCTTTCGTGAGTGAGATGCTCAGATGGGCTTTGGACATCACTGGGGTGTTTTCACACAGATGCCCGAGTGCTCAGTAGTTTCGGCGTCTTCTCCGTGTCTCTGGAATTTGCTGATTAGCTTGCATGGTGGGCAGTAGCTTTTGGATTGAAGTTTGTTACATTGTTACATTGTTCAGCTGTCCATTTCCTGATGGGTACAAATGCCTGACATGCGCAGCTTCACAGAGGATAGGCTTATTTTGGCTCATGAGTTCAGAGGTTTTAGTCCATGTTCAGCTGGCTCCAAGGCAGAAGCATCCTGGTAGAAGGGCATGGCAGAGGAAGGCTGCTTACCTCATGGCAGCCAGGAAACAGACTACATCCTTCATGACACGGCCCTGGGGACCTAGTTCCTCCAGCCAGGCCCCACCTCCTAGCAGCCCCTTCAGCTGTGAACTCACTAGTGACCTGTTGACGAGGTCAGTGCCTTCAGGATCCAGTCACCTTCTAGGCCTCACCTCTGAAGGGCGCTGCAGTGGGGATCAAGCTTTCAGTACACAGGTCTTCGGGATGACATTTCGTGTTCCAGCTGCCTTGTAGGGCAGAAAGGTAAAGTCCATAGGAGGTGTGATTGAAATATATAGTGAATGTTTAAATTTTAAACATTTATTACGGTAAAAGACACATACTCCGTCTTCCTTTGAACACACCGATCCTCTCATTCTTTCTGCTTTCTGAAGCACTCCTGGAAGTCTTCTTTGGTGAGTGTCTTTCCAAGGTATAATCAAGAATATGGTGAATGCTGCTGCCGAGTACCATCAAACAGCAAGACAGGCTTATAAAGATATTATGGTGTGTCCTCATCCACCTTATCCCTGGATCTGGCATCTTGTGGCTTCTAGCTTTTCCCCAGAGTTAAACTGACCTGAAAGGTGCACATTTTGAATCAATTCAAGACATCCAGTCAGCCCCAACAACACAACCGAAGACGCTCACAAATGAGGATTTCCAGAACTGCTCAGAAAGTGGCAAGAATGATAGGATGTGTGTGTGTGTGTGGGGGGGTGTTATTTCTAGTGGTATTAACAGCAATATGTCTTTTACTATAATAAAATTTTTTAAAATGTACACATTCAAGCAAGGGATTTAGCTCAGTGGTTCCGCTGCCTGCCTCACGAGCGCAAGGACGCGAGTTCCTTCCCCAGTACCAAAAACAAAAAATACACATTCTTGTAGTTTTCGGTCATGCCTTGTACATATTTGCAAAACTAAGCCAGTGTCCAGAGGCTCAGCACAGGGCTTCCCGAGTTGGCCTGAAAAGACACTTTTCTCTTTAGTAGCCAATTGGTACATGAAAATAGGAGACCACCAGAAAGATAGGCATGGAAGAAAATTATCTTTCTCCATCAGAAAAAAAAAGTGCTTTGGGAGAAAACAAAAAGGTACCAATAGTTACGGCTTTAAAAATGTAGAAAGACAAACCCACCAGACCACGGCTTATGTGAATTCTGAATCTGAATGCCTGAGTGGCACACTGCCAGTGCCCAGCCCTTGGTCCCTTAACAAGAGCGCCTGCAGTCCTGCTGCCTGTCCTGTCGGCCTGGTGGCCGCTGCTGGGCTGGTCTCCAGGACTGGAGGGCACATGGGGCCCAGGGTGGCTCTGTCCAGCTCCAAGCCATCGAGATCACGGGCCACACCTCAGGCTCATCCTCAGCACCCCACTAGTGTTCTGGGAAGGGTGGAAGTCAAGCTGGTTTGTTTTATTCTGGCAGGAGGTGGAGACATCAGCGTGTAGGTCATGATTTTGCGGTGCGGGGGTTCAAAGGCAGGGCCTTCCATGTGCTAGGTGAGCCTTCTGCCGGGGAGCTCTAGCCCAGCCCAGTGTCGCATTTTTCTAGCTGAAGAACTTGGAGCTGTTGTCTGGGCTCATTGGGATGGAATAGAGCCAGCCCACCTAAGTGGAGCCCTGGCTGCCAGTCACCCAGCAGTGCCACCCTGCAGCCATGCTGGGCCTGGCCTGGCCAGCCCCTTCCCGCCAGCTGAGGAGAAAATGCATGCCACCCATGTACAGGACGCGTAACAGGGAGGCACAGTGCTGCTCTTCTGTGGCTGCTGTAAGGCTGAACAGTGGAGGGCAGCAGTGTCCTCAACCTGGGGCTGCTTGGTGTTTTCACTATAGTTTGACAGAGTGCTGCTGAGACCCAGGATGAGGCAAGAGAGGCAGCTCTTAGGTGGAGGGTGGCGAAGGGCTGTGCCAACTGCTTAAACGCTTACATCGACATGTGGCAGGGCTGAGAGTCCACTTTTATTTGTTGGCCCAAATTATTGATTACAGAGAACGTACTTCCTGTTGCCACAGTGTGGGACCACCCTTCTCAGGGTCTCTGCCCCACTCCAGGGCTGCGCTGGCTGCGTGGCCTGCCGTCAGCCCGGTCTGAGCAGGCCTCCTTCGGGCTCACCAGCCACCCTTTCCTGTGCCTGCCGTGTGGCCACCTGGGTCCTCGTGTGCGCCCTGCTCCTTCTCCACTCCCTCTCCCCTTGGAAGCCCCTCCTCATCGGTTCATCTCCTCAGTTCCTTCCTTGGAAATTACTCTGTCCTGTGCATTCTTCCAGCACGTTCTATCGGCCTTGGCCTCAGGGATCCTCTGCTTCCTGCAGGCTGATAACATATCTAATTCATCTCTGATGTGGCTAATTCCTATTTTAAAGTTTTGCATTTAGTAAACATTCATTCCTTAAGTAAATTCACTAGGCCTAGGCATTGTGTAAGCGCTGAGTGTCCAGAGAAGCAGGCTCCCTGGGCCAGGAGGTGTAGATGTGTGCAGTGACTCTGGGAGGCTGTGGGGAAGGTCGGATCTGGAAGAGGAGAAGCACTGGTCTCCTTGACGGTGTCTGTTTCAATTTTGAGATAGAGTCCGTGGTGTCGGACGGCCAGTGGGGCCTTCTGCTTGGTGAGGGTGACCCCTCCAGCCGGTGGGGAAGGACTGGGGTGGACAGACATGGAAGCTGGGGCTTCGGCCATACCAGGGCTGTGCTGAGGTTGGCTTCCAGGCCAGGGATGGTAAGTCCCTTGCTTCACAGACAGTGGGTCTCCGTGCAGACCTCCTCCTGAGTGGCCTCAGCTCACGCACTGTGCATGGAAGTCACTTGGTGGTACAGAAGCTTGCTGGCAGACACAGGCACGTGTGCACATACACAGTCGTCAAGGGGAAGCTGCCCAGCCACTGTGTATTATCTGGGTGCACAGGAAACAGCACATTTCAGATGCAGGTAGCCATCACTGAGGAATAGTGAGCTGTCATTAAAATATGTAGAAGGCTTGTCAGGCATTCACAGTTTCCTTGAGGTGTTTCCTGTGAAATGCCAGAATCGGAGGAAGCTGTAAAATAACTTACACAACAGAGGTTTGGATGTGAAAGTCACACCACAACAGGCTCTTTGCTGGGCCCCAGGAACTCTGCTAAAAAGGTTCTGTTCCTCCACCATGAGGGTGACTTGTAATTATCTCCTGTCATCGGCAGCAGTTGTGACTAATTAGAGGCTGAGCCAAGTGGGAGAGTCTGATGTGGTGGCTTGGGGCCCTCATCTTGGGAGGTTTGTATCTGATCAGTAAACATCTATCCCAGACAGCGCTACTGGATATGGTAAACAGTGGATCTTCGGGCCTTTTAAAGCTTCTCTCAAATCATATCCTGCTTAAAATGGTTTTCCCAAAAAGGAAAGCTCCAAGTTTAACATCTGTTTTTGTGTATCTCTTTCTCTGCAGAATGATAACCCCACATATTATTTGTCTTTTATCCCGACTGGCAGCCGGTTATCTTGGGCTCTCTGAGCAGGGAAAGTTTGGATTCCTGAGCTGCGTGCTCACGGGCACCAGGAGGACTCAGCTCTCCTTTGCCGTCTCTTTGGAAACCTTTCCTCCAGGCACTTTGTCTTGCGCAGAAGCAGCGTGACGGTCCAGAAGTGCCTGGGTCCTGGTCTGCTCTGGCCCGGACACTCGCACCGCTTTCCCTCAGCAGCTTTTCCCACCCAGAAGCAGACTTTCAGAAGCACCATGAAGAGCTGGCACAGCTGCTGAGGGCCTTGTGCACGGGCAGCCAGGCCATCCCACGAGGAGCACGTCCGTGGGGCATCCTTCCTTAGCCAGCGTGCTGGATAGGTTTGAGGGCTCGGGCACCCACAGAGAGGCCCTGGGACACAGGGACAGCACAGGGGCTCAGCAGGCCCCATCGTCTGCTTTTGGGATGACCACTGCTCTGAGTTCCTGATGAAGGACAAGGAGCCTGGACCAGAGCGCGTTGGACATCTGCTGTGCCCCAGCTGTGGAATCTGAGGGCTGTGAGGCGGCTGCCTCGGTGCAGTGACGCGAGGTGGACGGGAGGCTCTCTCTGGATCCTTGGTGGCTGCCTTCCCTCCCTGGCATGGCTTTCACAGAGCAGTGGGTCAGAGAACAGCCCATAAATACGCATCGAGTGAGTGAGTGAAAGTGAGGTGGGTGGTGGGAATATAAGCAGGAAGTAGAAACTCGGGGCTTTTTCATGTCTGCAGTGACACTGGACGGACTACACTAGGAAAGGGAGTTTATCTTGGTAAAACAGCCTCGTCCACATATTAGAAAGAACATGTGAAAACACTGAAACAGTCGGCCTTATGCATTAGATTTACATGGAAACAAATGGATTAGAGATTGCTCTTCCTGTTTTGTTTTAATAAGCTTAGTATTGGTTTGTTCTGCATCACCACTGTGGAAATGGGTGTAGCTTCTTCCTTAGAGACCAGCCTTCCCTGAGATGGGCAGCATCTTGTTATGACACGCCACTCTATCATCATCTCCTGTTATTGTCAAGGCCTATGGGTTATGATTTGGACACTAAGATAATACTGATCTAAAATAATCACCCCTTAAGACGATCTCTCAGCTCTTCTCTCTTGCCTTTGTGTTCACTTGTGCCTCTTTCCATGAGTGACTCAAGGAAAAAGGACTTCAGTATTACCTATCCACTAATAATTCATCTTAATTGGGTTAATAGCAATAATAGCTAAAAACAAGAGTTTTAGAAATACATCAGTACCAAAAAAAATACATTAGTTCCTGCGCTAAGCATTTTAAATGTATTATCTCAGTCCCTTGTTGCCAACTCCAAAATGCAGTATACTTTCCATTGTCTCTGTACAGGTGAGGGGCAGAGGCAGAGAGAGGTTAAGGCTGTTACAGAAGGCAAACAGTCAGGAGGTGCTTGTCCTAGTTATGTTCTCATTCCTGGGACCAGATGCCCAACCCCTGAGAGTCAAAGGAGGCGAGTTTTATTTGGCTCAGACTTTGTGGAGGTTTTAGTCCACAGTCAGCTGGTTCCAAGGCAAGGTGGCGTGGCAGAGGAGAAACAGTTGACTACATGGTGGTGAGCAGCAGAGCAGGAATCAAGGGAGGAGGAGAGTCACAGAATCCTTCCAGGCCACACCCATAGCAACCCACCTCTTCCTACCAGGCTTCATCTGCCAACATCACACCCAGCTGTAAACCGTCAGTGGACCGATCCAGTGACAAGTATCACACACCCATGATCCAGTCACCTCCCCAAATCCCCACCTATAGGTGCATGAGGCCTTGGGAGGGCATCTAGATATAAACCACAGCAGCACTAGTATTGGCATTTAAGCCCATGCCGTCCCTTCATTGTCTGGGCAACACTCACACTGGTGCTGCTCCCTGTAGGTGTGATGAGAAACCAAAGCTAGTGGATGATCCTGTAGCCTTTGCAGGTGCCCCAGCCTTGGCTGCTGTGTGGACCTGGAACAGTCCTCTTTGGGGGTTGGCTGCGGGCTCACTGGGCTCCTGGGCTTGCGGCAGATGTGTTCTTGTTCCATTTCCCTCCGTCTGGATGCTTCCTTCCTGAAGGTAGCAAGCAAGTCAGGAGATAATTAGTAATCTGCATTGAATGTAGGAGCAGCTACCAGGCATGTGGATGCAAAGGGCCACGTCTCAAGGGAAATGGTATCTGCCTCTACTTTTATTGCCAGGGTTTACCTGGTAGCTCAGGTGAGGAACTACCTCTCGTACAGAGCAGACACCTGTAGGTGGTTTTCGCATGGGCTCAGCGATACCCGCCCATCCCGAGGAACAGGGTGACCAACCATTGGCATCTTGGTATGGATAGAAATGTTGGTGCCTGTGCTTGTGTAGAGGCTGCTTCTGGAATACGGAGGACCCAGAGTGTCACCCTACCTTCAGACTCAGTCACCATCACTGTGTCTGTGGCATTTCAGTCAGTAGAACAAGTAGCCTGACTTTCTGACTGACCTCAGGCTGAGGTGGGCATCTGAAACGGGCCTTCCTCTCTGAGAGGGGCACCCAGAGTAGGGTGTTGCTGTGACGTGCAGGTGGAGGCTCAGCCCTCTCCATCTGAGCAACTGGGCCCACAGTCTGGGCCACCCAGCGGCCATCCAGGTCTCCCCTGCCTGCTCTCCATAGGGTTGCTTTTGTTCCTCCACTTGGGTTCCTACCCCTCCCTCTTGCTTCTCTCTTCTTTCTCTTTTTGCATAGATTTGTCTGGTCCATGTGGAGGAGAATTAACTTTACAAGTACCCTCTTCAGGGCTGGGATACAGCTCAGTGGTGGAGCGCTTGGCTTGCCTAGCATGCCAGAGGCTCTGTGGGTTTGATCCCCAACATTGAAAATAACCCCAAAACAAAACAAAAGAGGAAGACAAAAGAGAAAAGGAAAGAAGAGAGGGAGAAAGGAAGGAGAGAAGGAAATAGGGAGGGAGGAAGGGAAGAAAGGAAGAGAGAGGGAGGGAAATTCCCTCTTGGGTGAGTGTTGCTTCCAGCCCCTGATTTTGTTATATACATTGAAAAGATGTAAAAAGATTTAAAGATTTAGTATCCTGTATCCAAAATACTTGGGGCCAACAAGTGTTTCTGCTTTCAAGGTTGATTTTTTGAGGCGAGTCCCCATGGGTATTACTAGTTGAATATCCTAAACATCCTTAATCCAAAGTTCTCTCAAGAACTTCAGACTTTGCCACATTTTGGAATTTTCAGATTAGGGATACTCAACCTATTGTACTAGAAATATTATTACAGTTTCTGAAGTGGGTCAGTCTTGCATGTCAGCCTCACCTGTGAATTGCTAATTCAGAACACAGTAAACACAAGCAGCAGCCTGCTGAGTAGAGTCTCTGACTGCCTTGCATGTCTAGAGGTCCTCACTGCAGCTGGAGAACTCAAAAGCCCTAGCACCAAGATGATTCAGAAAACTGCTAGTATCCACAGGAGCAGTTCTGGTCCACTTCTCACTATCAGTTTTTAAAATACCATGGCCCTGGTAGAGGAGTTGGCACTACAGGCTGGATAGCTTCCAA
The DNA here is from genome assembly GCF_000247695.1 of Heterocephalus glaber. The sequence continues at coordinate 2,879,454 of NW_004624805.1, forward strand.
ATGCCTTTCCCCTGTTAGGAGCTGATTTCAGAGGAACCCAGACCAAGCTCAGGAGTTGGAGGCCCACATGGCTGAGTCAGGGGCGGTCACCCAGGCATGCCAGCAGGGGCTTTTCCCAGTGACCGCTGTGCCCTCGTTCAGATGTCTACATTTAGTGTCTATTCTGGGTCCAAAATGCATTTCACCTTCTCTTCCACACCCATGATCAAGTTTGTGTATTTTTTAACCAAAAAATAACCTCCTACCTGGTGCTTTATCTCAGCTAATCTACACTGTTGTCATCTGCAGTCGTTTACTGGGAGAAGCAGGTGTCATAGTGCGTTAGCAGTCTGAGCCAGTGTTTATGAATTTTCTAGTTAAAACTCTGCCCGTGCAGCCTATAACTTGTGCTCCAATCAAATAGTGATGTTCCTCCATTATGTTTTCTGAGCAGCTTCAGCTTTTCTGACTGATCTTTAATTTATGCTAACCTCTCCATGTCTGTCTTAATCTTCTCTTGACCTCCCGTTTCCCCTTTCCAAAATTAGCCTGCTTGCTGCCCTGTGTCAGACGTTATGTGCATGGTGTGGTCTACTGAATATCTCACAGCGTGCTGAAAGGTACAGTTGCGGGCTTCCTGGCCAGAGGAGCTGCCCGAGCACATTCTGTAGGAAAGATGGCTGAGCCCACACACAAGTTGGTAAGCGCCTCACCCTGTAGCCAGTGAACATGAGTCACCCTACGGAGATGCCCACGGCTCTTTCTGCCATGCTGGTCTGGAGAAGAAAACTCCAGGGTGGAGGCTGAGTTACCTACTCTGCTGTGCAACTGGATTGAAACAGCTGATCTCTCTGGAAGCAGGTGGGCTCTGAAAGAACAGGCTGGGGCTCAGTCCTGAGTGCCCACCAGTCCAGAAGGTGACGTGAGAGTTTGAAGGTGACTGGAAGTAGCAGCAGGCACCTGCTAGACTGCAGACCTGGAGGCCAGGATGGAAGTGTCACACCGGGACGTGCAGGACTCTCGAGAGGCCTCCCTGCCTCCCACACTGACTGCACCTTGGGCACTGCCTGTCAGGGGCCAGGGCTGGGACTGTGTCTGTGGGGAAGCTGGGTGGCCTCGCTCCCGTGGGACCCCCAGTGCAGGCCAGCAGCATTCAGCCCCAGGCCCTGGTCCCTGCTCCCTGGCACAGGTCTAGGCTGTGCTGTGCAGATGTCCTGTGGGGTGGCTCACGGAACCCTGGGATCTGCCAAGAAGGGAGTCTTGCTAGACATCATTCTCAGTACCAGAACTTTACTTTCTACAGGAAGAAGGGCAGGCGAGTGTGGTTCACTGGCAGAGCACGTGCCTGTGTGCACGAGGACCTGGGCTTGGACCCTGCTGCTGCAAAAAGTAAATCAAAGGACGGCAGTACTTTGTACTGCGCTTGGAGGGATCGTGTGCTCTAACCGATTTCTCCCGATTTTCCCCTTAATCAGCTCTCGACACTCACAGATGGATTTGCTAGTTTTCCTTTAGACCAATTGTTTCTCACATGTCCGTGTTTCGCATGCGGTACTTGCAGACTTTTTTATCAGTTACTTTGTTGGCCCCACTGCTCCTTTCTGTGGCGAGATGTGGAGCCTTCCCAAGTGTAACCTCTGCTTGTCCCTGTCCCTTTCTCCCGGGAGTTCCGGGTAAAGACCCTGCCTGTCCCGTCAAGCTTGTTGGCAGTTTACCTGGGCTCTCACATTCCACTCACTGCCTTCGCTTTTTCCCACCCTGGACCATTGTGTTCAGCATGTGTATGAAAAGAGCCCCACTGTTAACTGTTTTCTAGATGTAAGTCATTAGTTTCATTTTTTAAAACAAAAACTTTGATCTCGCCTTTTTTTCTCAGAGGTATTAGAAGACATGTTGTTGTCTTTGAAGCCAGGTGAGTCAGTTAGCACGTATTTTATATGCCAAAGGCATCCTGACCCAAGCTAATGGTGCACACAGCTAACCTGCCGAGGGAAGGGTTTACCAGAGTCCCCACATGTGGGGTCCACACGTGCCTGCCAGAGCCTGGCTCAGGCTGGGTTCAAAATGGATGTTTGTTACATAAATGCTTTCTAGTTTTCTGGGTCATATGGGCCGTATTTTAAAATAGATTATTTTAAATTTCCCCAGTAACCTGTGTTTCCATAAATTGAGGGTCTGGTACATCGTGCAACACCCACAGTGCTCAGCCATTCTGATTAGTTTTGGCAAAGTTAAGGTGGGAGCATTTTTTGCGGGAAAGAAAACTGACCCCTTTCCATCTGCAGGGGAGTCGCTGTTTATGTTCTTGTCCTATTTATGTCATTTTTTATCCGTTTCCTGATCATGCTGAGGGCATGCACAGGCACAGATAGCACCTTAGGATTCAGCGCCTCTCTGGGCACAGCACACCTGCACTGCGAAACCACAGTGGTAACTGAGACCATGAGCTGCCTGCACCCCATGCCTTCCTCCCGGAAGTCCACGCCTCCAGGAACATTTGCAGCTGAGGAGTAAAGGTGCTGCTCCTCCACTCTTCCCAATGAGGGCTGCTTCCACTGGCTCAAGGACAGAGAGAAGAAAGCAGATTATTTCTGATGCAGAGCACTAGCCTCACCTCCCTCTCGATGTGCTGCGTTTCCCTCTTTCCCAGTGTAGTCTGTGACAGTTTTTAAGTCTTCTCCCAGAGTCTGATGCCCTGCAGCCAGTAGGTGTTGGAGACTTTTAAATGCTTTCTCTTCTTCAGCTTCTCTGGCTGTGGGCAGTGTGCAGGAGTCCCAGGGGAAGGAGTGGGTGTGCGTGGGGACCAGGGCTGTGGCTTCCGAAAGGATGACTCCTCAGAGCCTGACCCAGGAAGTGCTCTGCTTAGCCTTGGAAACCCAAGGTATCCAGAGGTGATTTTGATACCAACAAAAGCAGCAGGGAAACTGGCCTCCTCCCATGCCCAAGGCTGGCAGCCTGCACTACAGGGAGCAGTGTCTACGGAAGCACCTGGGCCATTCAGTGGCGTGTACTTTGCCTCAAAGTGACTTAAGATATTTTCTACCCATAAGTTACAAGTTACTCAGGAGTTGCCCTCACCTTCTAAGGCATAGAATTCCAAAATAAGGATGCTAATACTAAAAGGGCTGGGGATGTAGCTCAGTGGTAGAGCACTCGCCTAGCATGTACAAGGGTCTGGCTTCAATCTCCAGGACACCAAAAAAAAAAAAAAAGAATTGTAATTGTTATTAAAGACATAATTTTCACCAGGGCTTCTTGCAGAACAGCATCATTCTGCCTGTGTGCGGGGGAATGGCACCCCAGCCCAGTCTGTGCCAGGCCTTCATGCCATACTGGACAGGACTAGCAGCTCCAGAGCATCTGGCCGTGTCGCAGTCTGTACTCTGCCCTCCCACCGGCTGCAGGGTGGGCTGTGTGATGGAAATTATTTGAAACTTCAAAATGTGGTTTAGTGAAAAAAATGACCTTACCAATAATCAAAGAAATTCAAATTAAAATAATGAAAAGTTATTTTCACTCTTCTAATAAGGAAAAATAATTGTAATAAGTAGGAATGAGAACATTTAGCAAGACCAGCTGTCTTCTGCCTGATGGGTGGAGCTATAAAGCAAAATGATTTCTCTGAGGTCAGCTGGCTGATATGCACTGTGACCTCCTCACTCCTGACCTAGGTGTCACCTAATAGGAGAGCCCAGACTCCTCCTAGATAGACCTGCATAAGTTTTGTGGACAACAGAGTTCCTCAGGTGTGCTGGGGTGGATTTGTGTAAATGTCCCACACTGGCACAAAGGATAGATGACCCCAGATGTGTCTATACCCACATACATATTTTATATGTACACACATCTGCATCATGGAATTCTGTTTATCCTTGAAAGGCAAGTGCCTGAGGGGTTGGGAGGAGCTCTACAGGCAGGAAAATGGGCTTTACCTTCACTCTTAGAGTGAAATTAGAGTCCTGCCCCAGCCTCTTACCACTGTAATTTTGGAAAGCTGATTCATCTGTCTGTGCCTCAGCAGTTTCCTTATCTTTCCTTATCAAGGGGTAAGTTTACATGAAATGGCCTGTTGGACATGCTTTAGCACAATACCCGAATGGCAAAAGTGGCCAGGAAATGTTAGTGTTAGCGAGTTACTTCTGCGCCTCGGTTTCCTGCTCTGTACGAAGAGTGGCTGGCATTCTTAGCCGAGAGGGTGCTGGAGCGAGTCCGAGGGCAGCCGCCCTGGGTGTCTGAGGCTCGCCAGGAGACACTCAGTACAGTGACCAACTCTGAGGAGGGAATTTATAGGTAATTTTTGGCTCTGGTACTTTCCTATATTCTTTCAACATTCCTTTTCAACAATATATTTTACTTTAATGATTTATAAGAACAATGATTTTAGAGTGGAAACATGCTGCTTCTTGGCCTGTGTTTAAGCATTCGGTCTCCTGGGCTTGCTCTGGTCAGTGGTTTTCCGTGTCACAGCCCTGGAGTCTGGCCACATGCAGGTAGTGCCCTCATCCATACAATGTTCCGGTGCCGTCCAGATACCTCCTTCACTTCCATTAGAACAGTGATCCTAATCTCTACGTGCATGCTAGAGTCACTGGGAGGTTTTATTTATTTATTTATTTATTTATTTGGTACCAGGGATCAAACTCAGGACCTTGCACTTGTGTGGCAGGAGCCGGAACCACTGAGCTAAATCCCGGCCCAAACTGAGCACTTTTTTTTTTTTTTTTGGTTTGTTTTTCGTTTTTTTTGGTACCAGGGATCAAACTCGGTGCTTTGTGCTTGCGAGGCAGGTGGTGGAACCACTGAGCTAAATCCCCAGCCCACTGGAAGGTTTTAGGTATGCTGGTGTTGGGCTGCTCTGGACCAGTCAAACCCAAATACATGGGGTGGAGCCTGGTGTCTGCATTTTTAAAGGCTGACAGGGACATTCTGTGTGGAGCAGGTGGTGTGGAGCGGCCTGCTCCTTAGGACTTTCCCTGCCTCCCTCGAGCAGAGCCCCTCTTCCCAGAGCCAGTCCTAGCAGTGTTTCCTGGCCATCCGCATAGTCAGTCCCCTGGAGAGCTTGTTGAAAATGCCGTTCTTGGGGCCAGACGCAGAGCACACGGGGAGAGACTTGACACTGCATGTACAGCTGTGGGCCTCTTATTGGCAGGACCGCGTTCTGGGAGGTGCATCAGTAGGCGATTTGATGTAGGTGGCACACGTGGTCAGTGGATGCGAAGCTGAATGCAGAAAGTGAGGTGCTGCCAGCGTGATGCAACATGCTGTCTTACAGTCAACCTAGGAACCACAAGAAGTGTATGCTGCAGTGATGATAAAGGTGGTGTAGTCCACATGCAGTCATTGGTTATCGAGATCCAGTATGATGTCTGTACGTAATCACATGTGTGTATCTTTACAAGGCCAGCGTGGCAGTAGGTGTGTTTCCATCTGCCCCACCACAAGTAGTGAGTTACACTGCAGTGTTACCATAGCGATGAGGCGCTAGGTAGTAGGGATTTTCCATCTGCATTTAGTCTGAAGGGGCATTGTCATAGGTGCCGTCTGGGGCTGACTGAAGTGTGGTGCTGTGGCATGTGGCTGCATCTAACAAGCCCACTGGATGAGTCTCACCATCAGCCCAGTGTCTCACTGCACACTGGGGACACCTGGGGAGCCTGGAGGAATTTTCATGACTAGGATTCTAACACAACAGCCTGGACATTAGGATTTTTTAAGTCACTGAAGATCTGGATGTGCAGTTGTGGTTGACGGTCATCAGTAGAGGAATGTCCCAGGGGCAGCAGCATCTTCAGCTGGAAACTTAATAGAGACCTAAAGTGTGGAGCCCTGCCCAACCACAGTGCCTCAGACTCAGGGTGGCACTTAGCACTCAGCGCCTTAGGAACCCTCAGTGATTCTGACACTCACGGGGGCTTAGAGACCACTTCTGTTAAAAGTGGGCTCCCAGAGGTGCTCAGTAGGTCAGACTGAGCCAGGCATGTACTGTAAGTGGTCCAGGACCACACTGTGAGTCCCCTTAGACCCTTGGGTGTTTCAAAGTTGTAAGGGCCTCAGCATCTCTGGAGTACAACCAGCATCCCTGGTGATCCTGCAGCCAGCCTGGTGCTGCCATCCCTTAGCCCTTGATGGCAAAACATGCGGCTGTCTTCTAGCCATAGTCAGTGGGACTTGTTTTCCTCAAAGTTGGCCAATAGTGTGGGAACCTGTTTTTGAGGGTGCTGACCTAACTTTGACTTGAGAGACCAGTCACAGCAGCAGAGAAGGGTGCATTTCTCCATGAATCACATTTCTGCCTCTTTTTGTTTTGTAGGTTCTATAAGCAGCCTGCCTTAGCATGGTCCTCTCAGGCCCAGATTGGTAACGACCAGGTCTGCCGGAGAAGAGGTCAGAAGGCCAGCAGCTCGCTGGGCCCACGGGACCGGGACGAGCCGGAAGGCAGAGGAGTGGCCCAAGCCCGCAGTCTGCCCGTCCACATGAGGGAGGGTCCATGGGATGTCAGAGGAAGGACAGAGCACGTGATGAAGAAGGCAGTCTGGGAAGAAGAGCCGAGGATGTCGGGTCCTGCCAAGTGGCAGAATGTAAGCCTCGAGAGCTGGAACCAGCCAAGGAAGTTAGGGAGGCAGATGTCTGATGGTGGCGGGGAGAAACTGTTTCAAGATCTGTACCCATTCATTCAAGGCGAGCACGCCCTGACTTCTCAGAACAAAAAGAAATCCCAGTCGTTACCTCGAGTCCTTTCCCCCGAGAGCCTGAGTTACGTGGAAGTTCCCATCGCACTGAATGTTGGACATTTGCCAGGTGTTCCCAAAGTGCCCCCATGTCCTCCCAGTGGTGCACCCCATCTAGAATCGACCAAAACCTCTGAGAAGGCTGGCACCTCGGCCCCCTTCCCCCGGCCAAAGTTTGGGAGACCCCTCAAGCCTCCATCTTACAGCTCACACTCACAGCCCAGGGGCGGGGAACGCGGCAGCCCCCAGGACGGCTCCTGCTTCCCCAGAACCAGTGACCCCGGGCATGAGCCCAGTGCGCCTGACTGTGGCTTGGAGCCCCCAGTTTATGTGCCTCCGCCTTCATACAGGTCGCCCCCCCTGCACATCCCAAACCCCTACCTGGAAGATACGATGCCCAAACACATGAGCGGTGGCCACAGCCCACAGCACCATCCCATTGAAAAGCCCAGGGCCAGTGGTCCGCTTCCTCCTGGCCTCCTCAGAACCGGGAATGAATATGGTGTCAGCTCAGGCTCTCCCCAAAGTCTCCGTCCACACCCTCGTCCTGTCGCCACCTATGAAGGCTCCGTTCAATACATTCCCTTTGATGATCCTCGGATCCGCCATATCAAACTAGCTCAGCCCCTGGGTTTCGGTGAAGAAGTGAAGTCCGATGACAGACCCTATGATGCCTGTCCTGTTCCTGCCCCAGAGCCAGCTCAGGGGAAGAGGCACCGCGATGGTGCCGTTCTGAATGCGCAGAGTCTGACGCCCACACTGGGGACTGGGACGGGCCCAGCCTTTGTCGACCCTGGCCCGTGGTGGCTCTGGGGCCAGCTCCCGGGGGATGGAGAATATGCAAGCTTCCCCTACCAGAGAGGACAGCCGGCCCCAGGGGAAGGTGGCCAGCATGGCCACGCAGGGAGCCACGTTTTCTCCCCAGACCCACAGCGCAGTGAGAGGACCTGCGAAACCCAGACCAAGCTCAGAATGTTTGCAACTGGGATGCAGACCAAGAAAAGTTCAAAGAGAAAACCAAACGAGACTGTATTTTGTTTGGTTTCCATCCCAGTTAAATCAGAATCCCATCTGCCAGCGATAGATAGGAACAACAATGACTTAAAACAGAGTGCTGATCAAAAGCCCGGGGCTGATAAGAGCCTCGCCTTGCAAGAACAAAGCCTGCTGAGCTTGTCTTCCAGTGACCTGGAGCTGCAGGCGCTCACAGGGAGCATGGCTGGGCAAACAGAGTTCCCAAAGCAGGGTCTGGGGGTACCAGGAGACAGACACGCAGATGAACTCAGGTTCATCCACCTTGCAGAGCACAGAGCACTCCAGTACTCTGGCTCGTGGCCAGGGCACCAGTACAGGGACCAGCAAACACAAACCAGCTTCCCCGAAGACTCTAAAAGCTCGCAGCTCCTCCCTGCTGCAAGGCTGGGGGACTTGAGTGACACAGCCCCAGACCCCAAATGCTTAGACCCCACTGCCTCTGACCTTCCCGTGCATGTGGCACTAGGGTCCAGTGACCCAAATTGGAAGGCATGCGCCCCTCACCCGAAGGGCCAGATGTCCCTCAGCCCATCCAGCCACAGTGCTTTCTCCAGGACTTCCCCGTCCGCCACTCAGGCACCTGTGCCGAAAGCTGGCCAGACTCAGCCCTGCATGGATGTCCGTGGGCAGGGAGCCAGCCCTGTGCCCAAGCCGGAGGTGGTGAAGGGGGAGTCCACAGCAGGCCCCTGCAACAGTAAGCAGCTGTTCGGTCAGTTTCTTCTGAAGCCAGTTAGCCGGCGGCCCTGGGATCTGATCAGCCAGCTGGAAAGCTTTAACAAGGAGCTTCAAGAAGAGGAAGACAGTCCTGACGGCAGCAGTGGCAGCAGCAGTGAGGAAAATGAGATAGAACAACGACAGGAAGACTGTGTTGGTTCTAGGCCAAGGAGCTGGGGCTTCCACGAAGACAGCCGCGACGGGAGAGGGGAGCAGCAACCGAGGCGCCTGGTGCTGGAGGACCGCGGAGGCTGGTGGGGCAGAGTGGAAAGGGGGTGTGAGACCTGGAGCAGGGAGCCGGGGGCTGGCCACCCGCTGGCCCACCCCCCATCCCCGGGCTTCTCTCAGGTGGAAGACGGCAGAGGCCAGCCCTTCGGGTCAGCAGGTGGAAGCCTGGTGACAGAGACGCGGGAGTGGGCAATGGTAAATGGGACAGACGGGCCTCCAGGCGGCCCAGGCCCTGGGAGAAGAGGGGCATCTTCAAGAGCGAGTGACACAAGGCCAGTGCCCCCAGCCTGGCTGGCCGCCCCGCGGGAGCCAGCAGAAAGTGAGCGGCTCACCGATGAGTGGCTCCCTGGTGCCCTCGGTTCTGTGTGGCAGAGTGGAGTGGTTCCCCCGGAGCTTCCAGGTGCTGAGGAGGGGGCCACGGAGGCCCCACTGACGCTCACTAGCAAAGGCCGAGGCCTCTCCGAGCCAGACTTGCGGTCCATTGGGCTCACGATGAGACCTGAGCCAAGTGCCAGTAAGCTGGACAGGCCTCTGGGAGAGGGCAGGGCAGCAGTAATCCCCCCAAGCCCTAACGAGTCGCTGCAAGCGCGGGCGGCAAGGATCCTGGGCATCGAGGTGGCCATGGAGTCCCTGCTGCCAGGCACCGGGACTGCGGGCCCGAGCCAGTCCACTGAGCCAGACACAAGTGTCTGCAGCCTGGAGCCACCCAGGGAAGGGCCTCTGCCCTCAGTGACCGCGGATGCCTCCTATGGCAGGAGGAAGTGTGGCTGGACCCAGAGCCCCCTCTTTGTGGGGGAGAGGGCCCCCCAGGCTCCAGGGCACTCGGCTGTGGGCCGGGACCTCGCCAGCCCCGAGCCTCAGCTGGGCAGCCTGGAGTCCAGGTCTTCGGAGCAGAAGGATGCGGGGCCCAACCCACCCTTCAGGACCACATTGTTCCACGTTATAGAAAGGACCCCCAGCATGTTGGGCTTAGAGAAGAGGCTCCGAGGCCCTTCCAAAGTGATCGAAAGTTTGCAAGAGAAACTGGCGTCGTCCCCGAGGAGGGCAGACCCCGACCGCCTCATGAGAATGAAGGAGGTGAGCTCGGTGTCGCGGATGAGGAGCCTGAGCTTCAGGAGCGCAGACCCCACCACGGAGGCCGAGGAAGCAAAGGCCGCTGGGGGCCAGGCCTTGCAGCCCCTGAGCCGGGGAGACCGGGCGTGGCGAGCGGGGCCTCCGCCCGCCCTCTCCGAGGGCCTCATCACGTGGGAGGAGAACGGGACTGTGGCGGCACCGAGGGAGAGGAGCGAGGCTCAGCACTTCTGGTGCCCAGGTGCGGGGTCGGGGGGCGGGGCTCTGGTGTAACAGACAGGGCGGGCGGCTCCCGCCCATCTGCGTTCGCACAAGATTGTCCTTCAAAAGATTCTTCATTTCAAAGAATTGTCTAGAATCTTTCCGTAAAAATTAAGATCTTGGACCGGGATTTAGCTCGGTGGTTCCGCCACCTGCCTTGCAAGTAGAAGGACCCGAGTTCGATCCCCGGTACCAAAAAAAAAAGAAAAAATTAAGATCTTGTCACACATTTTAAAGATTATGTCTTTGTAGACATTAAGTAAACAACTATAAAAATTATCTACCTAAGACAACAATAAAGACAAAACAGTGAAGTATCTGGCATTGCTGCAGGCACTTTGATAAATCTTGTTGGAGACCATGGCTTTTGCACTACTATTTCCTCCCAAGATAATAGGCATTCACCCAAAATGACTTCATTGCACTCCATTAGTTTATTAAGAAAAGATATACCAGGTTGATTTGATGAACTGTCAGTCTTCCTACGCTGTCTCACATCGGCACCTTCTGAAATTCTTTGCCTTGGTTTTTCTGTTGTTACCATCACACCCTTTAGGAAAGTTTAAAAGATTTAGTAGACTGGACTAACATTCAGCCCTTTCTCAACACCTCAGTCCCAAACTCACCCACTGTATTGGTCCATTTCTGTTGCTGTAACAGAATACTCGAGACTGGATGATTTAGAAAGAAAGGAGATTTATTTTGGCTTCCTCGTCTGAAGACTGGGAAGTTCAAAATGGAGCGGTCACATCTACTGAGGACTTTGTGCAAGGCAGGCAGGGGTGTGAAGAGAGTCCCCCTGAGAGGGCCCGAGGGAGGTGCCAGGCTCCCTTAGGCTCTCAAGGTCCGCAGCCACCCTCAGGACCACGCTGTCCCCTCTGACAGACCCCACCACCTTTCCATGCTTTGTCCTGGGGACCATGCCCAAGTTGTGTTTCGGTGGTGACAACCATATTCAAGCCGCGGTGCCCCCCTCTTAACTGTGTTTCTTCAAGTCCCCTAAGCTTTGGCTGCTAAGCCTCGGGGGCGGCGTCCTGTCCTGTTGGCCCTTTGTTCTCTTATCATAACTCCTTTCTGGAGCCTTCTCTGGTTGGAGAAACCACAAGGAAGTTCCCAGTGATAGGAACAGTGACTTTCCCCAAACTCAATCCCACCTTTTTTGCTCTAACAAAAACAGGGCTGGAGAATTCTAGCAATCTCTGGGCATTGTCCTTGGAGACAGAGTTAATCAGTTATACATCCTCGGAATGACTAGGAATGGAGGTAAATATCTAACGGTCCACATCACACACTGCAGACTAGAAGTGGCTGGGCCCTTTGTAGAGTGAGGAAAACTACACCTCTGGGTGAGGCTGCATCTCCCTGAGCTGCCACGTGAGCCACGTGGCCCACGCTCTCCCCCCTGCTTTTCTGATTTGAAATCCAAGAACTTGGAGGTAGATGGAAAGAGCAGTTGTTCATCTGGAAGAAGCTCAGCAGTTTTATTAAACAAAAATAGATGTACTTGGGGAACTTAAATTTCCCCACAAATGCAGTATGACTTTTCCGGGTGTTGGCCAGTGTTGTTCTGAGGATCCATTTGTCACGGGCCTGTTGGACCCTCAGGGTTGACCAGGCGGGTGTGTGCTGAGGAAGAGGATATCGGGGTGTGGAGACTAGGCGGGTTTGGTGGAAAAGGTGTGACATTGCCTGTTTCTTAAGCTGTTCAGATTGATTGATTTTAAATTGACATAAAATTTTGTTCACTTATCTTATACAATATGTTGATATATATATAGTGGAATTGTTGAATCAAGCTGATAACAAATGCGTAGCCTCACGCAGTTATCATTTTTGTGGCGAGAACACCTAACGTGTACATTTTTACATTTTTCAAGAAGAGTAGCCATCAACGATAGTTGGCGTGCTGTATGTGACCGAGCTGGTGAACTCGTTCCTCCTCCTTAACTGTAGTCTTGTGCCCTTCAACCAACATTCCCCGTGCCCTCTGCAGACGTCTGCCCCTCTGTAACCACTCTTCTCTTCTAATGGCTCCATTCCTCGTGGGGAGCTGTCAGTGTGCACGACACATCTTCATTCTTTTTACTCCCCGCTTCCCCCCTCTTGGTCCCCAGATCTTTTGCAAATGGGATCAACGTTTCCGTATTGCACCTATCAGAGAAATCATTCCGTACTTGTCTGTGTGCGGCTGTCCTGTTTCACCTAACATCACGCTCTCTGGTTTCATCTGCACTCTCACAAATGATGGGATTTCATTCTTTAGGGTTCAGTAGGATTTTATTGTGTCTGTACCACATTTTCGTCATTCATTTGTCTGTTGATAGACAGGTCTGTTCCATATTTTGATTGTGTGAATAGTACTGCGTTGAACCTGGGCATACAGGTGTCTCTTTGATGTAGAGTTTATCTCCTTCAGATACATCCCCAGGAGAGGCATGGCTGGATCATATGGTAGTTCTACACTCATGATTTTAAGGAACTTTCATACTATTTGCCATGCTGGCTGTCCTAATTTACATTCCCACTAACAGTGTGTAAGGTTACCTCTTCCCCCCATCTTCACCAACACTTGGTATCTTTTGTCTGTTTGAGAATTTTTTTTTTTTTTTTTGGTACCGGGCATTGAACTCTGGTCCTTGGGCTTTCAAAACAGGCGCCGTGACCACCGAGCTAAATCCCCGGCCCTCTTTTGTCTTTTTGATAACACCAGAGCAATGATATTGTGGTTTTGATTTGTATTTCCTTGATGATTAGTGACACTGAAAATGTTTTCATATACATGCAAGGCATCTGTATGTCTTCTTTTGAGAAATATCTATTCAGATCCTTTGCCCATTTTTAATCAGGTTGCTTGTTTTCTTGCTGTTGAGTTCTTTGAGTTGCTCATGTATTTTGGGATGGTAATCCCTTATCATATGACTTGCAAAGATTTCCTCCCATTCTGCAAATTTTCTCTTTACTCCTTTGGTTTCTTTGTTTTGTTTTTTGCTTACTGTGTAGGAGCTTTTCAGTTTTATAGAATCTTATCTGTTTTATTTTTGCCTTTGTTGCCTGTGCTTTTGAAGTCATAGCCAAAAAGTTCACTGCTCAAACCAAAGTCACTTTCCCTATATTTTCTTCTAATAATTTCATCATTTGGGGTGTTATATTTAAGTCTGTAATCAATTTTGAATTGATTTTTGTATAGGTGAGAGAGAATGATCTAAACTCATTTTTCTTATGAATATTCGGTTTCCCTAACTATTTATTGAAGAGACTTGTTTTATCCTGTGTGTTCTTGGTATCTTGGTTAAAATATCAGTTGAGTATAAATGAGTGGATTTATTTCTGGGCTCTCTATTCTGGTTCATGTTTGTAAGTTCCACTTTGTCCCCTGATGTTTTGCTTACCATAGTTTTGTAGTCAGGCAGTGTGATGCTTCTAGCTTTGTCCTTTTTGTTTAAGATCGACTTGGCTATTTGGGGTCTTTTGGGGTTCTGTGCAAATTTTAAGGTTGTTTTTCTCTATTTCTATGAAGAAACAGGTTGGTATTTTGATTAGGGACTGAAATGACTCTTTAAGTCATTTAGGTGGCCCGGACAGTTTGATGATACTTATTCTTCTACTCGGCCTACCCGAGATATCTTTTCATTTACTTGTGTCTTTAATTTCTTTCATTGGGGTCTTACTGTTTTCAGTGCTCATCTCCTCAGATAAATTTATCCCTAAGGTAGTTTTTGGGTAGCTGTTATAAATGAGATTGCTTTCTTCATTTCTCTTTCAGTATTTTACTAGTAGTGTATTACTGGTGTTGGTTTTATATCCTGCAGCTTTCCTGAACTCATTTGTTAGATCTAACAGTTTTGTTTTGTTTTGTTTTGTTTTTTGGTACCAGGGATCAAACTCGGGACCTTGCGCTTGTGAGGCAGGCGGCAGAACCACTGAGCTAAATCCCCGGCCCAGATGTAACACTTTTTGATGGAGTCTTTAGGATTTTGTACATGAAATAGATTGTGTCATCTGCAAACAGGCACAGTCTAACTTTTTCTTTTCCAATTTGGATGCCTTTTCTTTCTTTCTCTTGCCTAATTGCACTGGGTATGACATCTGGCACTCTGTTGATTAGAAGTGGTGAGAGTGGACATCATGTCTTGTTCTAGATCTTAGGGGAAAAGTTCTTAACTTTCCTTTATTCCACATGATGTTCGCTGTGGATCTGTCATATGTGACCTGTATTGTGCTACCATGCATACCTTTTACCTAATTTTGTGAGGGTTTTTATCATGAAAAGATGTTTCATCAAATGCCTTTTCTGCATCTGTTGATATGACCCTGTGATTTTTTCCTTTGTCCTGTGAATGTGATGTATCACATTATTGATTACAGGTGTTGAACCATCTTTGCATCCCAGCCTGAGTACCACTTGATCAAGACGCATTATCTCTGTGATGTGCTGTTGACTTTGCTGGCATTGCCTGGAGGATTTTTGCATCTCTGTTCACCAGGGATATTGGCCTATAGTTTTCTTTCTGCTGTTGTTATGTGCTTATCTGGTTACATTATCAGGATAATGCTGCTCAGGTAGAATTGAGCTTAGAAGTATTTCTTCTTCTTTTAATTTTTTAGAATAGTTTGAGAAGAATTAGTACTAATTCTTCTTTAAAGCATTTGTAGGACTCAGAAGTGGGATTTTCTTTAATGGAGGACTTTTTATGGCTGATTCGGTTTCCTTACTCATCATTGGTCTGTCACAGTTTCTATTTCTTCATAATCGAATCCTGGTAGATTTATGTGTCCAGGAATTTATCTGTTTCTTCTAGATCATTCAGTTTATTATATATAATTGTTCGTAATAGTCTCTTAGGATCCTTTGTATTTCTGTGGTGTCAGTTGTAATGTCTCATTTTTTAACTCTGATTTTATTTCATATATTTTCATATATTCATTATTTTTTCTTAGTTTAGCTAAAGATTGTGGATTTTGTTTTATCTTTTCAAAAAACCAACCCATTGTCTTACTGATAGGCTCTGGGGCCAATTCATGTTTCGGGGATTCTTCTCCTGCACCCTTTTCCCCTACAAAAGTGTCTCCACTTGATTTGTAAGTGCTAGTTAAAACTTGGCATGGGCTTCCAAAGTGAGTTTCTACATTTATCAGTCCTTCCTCATCCTGAGAAAAGTCCTGAGGATTGTAAAGGCAGGCAAATCCTGCTGTTAACAAAACCCAGCCGTTTGTAAATATTTTTATGTCTCTGTTCAGGGCCACATATTGCAAGGAGTGATTTACAACATAAAAATTCTAGCTCAATAAATTAGACCCCCTCAGATTTTAGCTTGGCCCTTTGCCATGAGTGGGGTCCAGCAGGTATCTGAAAGCACACAGATGATACAGATTTTATCTTGAACCAGCTGTTAAGAACACCTCTTCCTAAGTCTTTAGTTTTGTGTATTTTTATTCCTTTAAAGCGTTTTTGCAGTGCTAGGAATCAAATCTGGGGCCTTGTGCAGGCTAAGCATGAGCCCTGTCACTGAGCTTCAGCCCCAGCCTTTCATTAATGGGTAGGAATTTTAATGCTGTTTTTCTCCTCTGCCCGGGAGGCCCCAAACTCTGCAGGTGGAGAGCACCTCATCTCGGCAGCCTGCTCAGGCAGCCTCACATCCCTGGAGACAGGGTACATGCAGGGGTGGCCATGTGTGCTTGTGGCACACAGGTGGCCTCCTGAGAGGAACATAGATCCTGTGGGGACCTGCTCACAAGTCAGAGTAGAGCTGTGTTGCCGCCGTAAAGGTGAGCGTCTCATCCCCACCCCCCTCTCCCCAGTTCCCATTACTCCAGTGTGCTGCCGCTGATGCAGTGGCTCTGACTCGTTCCCAGATTCACAGTCCATGTCCAGTCAGGTTCTGATCTAGAACCACACAACAAAATGGTGCCGTGTATCTCAATAGCCACTCCCTGCACACGTGCACGGGGCCCTCTAGAAGTTTATCTTGTGTTGCGGTACCTACATATCATAAAACTATTTCAGATGAAGGGTAACCCTTTCAACTCGCATCTTTTAGTGGTCTTTTGGGCTCTGGCTCAAACAGTCAGCAGCCCAGAACTAATTGAGGTCACAGAGCCCCGTGTCTTCTGGGTGGCTTCTTATTCAAAGGTGTGAGCATGGGCACAGAGAGTGCAGAGCCTGCTGGCTCCCTAGCCTGCGTGGCATCCTCTGTTAACATCAGTCGAGGAAGGCGGGAGAGACTTTCTGCTTTAGGCCAGAAATGGGGGAGGTTGGGAAGTGTTAATGAAGCCTAATAACACCATTAAGAGGCTAGGCGTTAGCACATCTTCCAGTGCAGCAGCTTTTAAGGGGTTAGGACCAGTCATAGGAATTGTCTTTGGCTGAAGTGGAGCCCATTGGAAGCGAGGTTCTAAATATCCAGGTATGTTAGCTTTCTGTCACTGTGACAAAATACCTGATACCATCAACTCAAAAAAAAAAGACTGACTTTTGCTCATGATTTCAGGTGTCTTAGTCCATGGTCTGTTGGCTCCATGGCTTTCAGTCATGGGATGATGAAAAGCATGACTTCAGGGAGAGCTGCTCTACTCAGGCCGCTGGGTGGCAAAAGACGGGAAGCAGAAGGGCTGGGATCTCAGCACCCCCTTCAAGGGCTCCACCCCCAAGACCCAGCTTCTGTGTAGGCCCCACCCCTAGAGGACCCGTCACCTCCCAGCAGCGTCACAGGCTGGCAGCCGAGCCTTCAGTGTGTGGGCCTCTGGGGGACCCTTATCAAACCGCAGCGCTGGGAACCACTGCCCCAAGAGCTGGACTGTCCATATGGCAGAGGCCTTTTGTCCTGTATGGCCGAGCACAGGAATGCAGCCTATCCAAGCTGAGATGTGCTGAGTCAAGCACTAATCCCAAAAGCTCAGCACAGAAAAGGACAAGGGCCACAAACTCTTAATACTTTTACATTCAGTCCTTACATGGTGAAGTGGTATCTTGGGTATATTTGGTGAAATAAAGTATATTATTAAAGTTAATTTCACCTTTTTCCTTTTATTTGTTTTAATGTAGCTACTAGAAAATTTAAAACAATATTACATGGCTCACATTATTTTTGTTGGACCAGACTACCTGTGAGCCGGAGACAGAGTCGTTGTTCTACAGACTTATTTCCGTGGCTCCCTGTGGCCATGCTGTTAGTGTCAGCTGTGGGGCTGTGGGCGCAGGTTCGTCCTGTGGAGGTATCTCGGGGTTCTGGGCCTGGGGGGACCCGTGCAGTGTGCTCTCTGCCCATTTCGGGCTCATGCGGCCCCCCACTAGCCAGGAGTGTGCCCCTTCCGCACCTCTCCCCTGGGGGCCACCTGCCACATTCTGCTCCTGGCAGGCTCTCCTCACAGTCGGAGTGCCATTGGCTCCTTGGGCCCAGAAGTGTATGTAGCACAGCTGTGCCTCTCCGACTGTGCATTACAGTGTTGCTCAGTGTCAAGGGGCAGGAGGTGCAGACTCCCTGGGGCCTCCGTGCCTTTAGCCAGGTGGGCCTGGGACAGCTGACCACGCTGCAGAACAGCGCGCCTCCCGAGCCCGCCCTGTCTGTGTTGTCTGCTGAGAGTGCTCCAAGCCCGGGGCTGCCACTGCACAGTCCTCAGCATAGTGGAGATGCATGGCAGCCAGACTGGACAGCTGTGAGGAGGATGAGGCAGACGTCACAGAGAAGGTGGGGGCTCCATGGCCTTCATAGTGCGTGGCTTTCCAGGTGGATCTTAGGACTGTTCTGTAATTGTTTTTCTGTCAAACTGTACCATCCTTCCAGATTTCTTAACGAATCCCCTTTTTCATTGCTCTGAGCCTTGCTCTTTTTGCTTTTGTCCCTGGCTTTATTGGATATGACTGACAAATGAAATGTCTGTGTTCAAGGTATGCAACGGTATGTCTTAAGATGCATAGGCTTTGTGAGATTCATGTCCAAAGCCAGCTGGCGGGCGGACTCAGCCCCTCCCAGAGTCAGCGTCTGTTAGTGTGGTGAAGACTCTTGAGTCAGTGCTCTCAGGAAATTCAGTGCAGGATTATTAACTGCAGCCATCACGCTGCACTTTGGGTCTCCGACACTTACTCACCATGTAGCTGAAGATGTACGCTCTCTCCTTTCCCCACCCCAGCTCCTGTCAACCACCATTCCTTTCTTTCTCTGTTATTCCGAATTTAACCTTTTAGAAAATTCCACCTATAAATGAGATCGTGCAGTTTTTACCTTTCTGTGCCAGGCTTATTTTCCTATCATAGCATCCTTAAAGTTCATCCATGTTACCATAACATGACAGGATTCCTTTGCTTTCTTAAGACTGCATCTACACTGAGCCTGCATACGTAGACTTTTTTTTAATCCGTGCACTGAATACTTAGGCTCTTTCCATATCTTGGCTGTTTTGAGGAATGCTGCAGTGAACCTGGGGTGCAGACAGCCCTTTGCCATGCTGATTTCCTTTCCTTTGGATGCATACCCAGTAGTGGGATTGCTGCATCATATGGTAGTTCTATTTTTAATTTTTTTTTTGAGAACTCTCCACAATGTTTTAATGCTGGCATCCCTTCCAGATTTCTTAAACGTGTTCTCTTCAAAAGTTAGGAAACCTGGGCCGGGGATTTAGCTCAGTGGTTCTGGTGCCTGCCTGGCAAGCACAAGGTCTGAAGCTCGATCCCAGGTACCAAATAAAAAAAAAGTTAGGAAACCTTTGAGCCAATGTGATGGGCAATTGTAACCAAAGGAGGCTGGTGTGTGAGCCTTAGTCTGCTGGCTCCGAAGCTCCGTGAACCAGGTCCTCTGCAGCTCAGGATTACTGCTCCTGCTCTTTTGTGTGGGTCCCGTTAGGAAATCCAGGTCACCTGGGCTCAGTTTGGGATTTTCCGGTACAGGCTGTAGTGGGACCACATGGTGGCCCAGACTCAGACATGCCATGGTCTGGGCAGCCTGAAAATGTGCCGGCAGGTGAGCACCCAGCCTGGGCTGGTGGCTTTTGGAGACCGGAAGCCTGACGCTGCTGGCCTCACAGTCAGGGTGTCAGGTGACCAGTCCTTGAAGGAATAGCAGTTGGGCACAGAGATGCAGTAAACTCTCGCTGGAGGTGTGATTTACAGAAGAAAAGAAAACATCTCAGCGCCAGCCAGGGCCATTACTGCTGGTTAAGAAGCGCTGTCCTTCTAGTTAATTGAGTTCCACTGGAACAACAGCAAGGGGCCATCACAGCAGTGAGTGGTGAGCAGGTCACATTTTTCCATGTGTGTTTTGAGTAACGGCCACGCGTGTTCCCTGAAAACAACCTCTTAACCATAGTGTTTTGCTCCTTAGTAAAAAAATGATTGTTGAAATGTCTAAAAATGAATTTTACAAACTTGTGAATTTTGCCCTTGAAACAAATTTATTTGTAGTCCAGAGGATCAAACCATACCATCGCTGATTTTATTTGTTCCTTTTTCTTTCTTTTGTGCAGACTCATATGACCCCAGCAGAGTGGAGAGAGTGTGACGAGGTGCTAGTGAAGCCCGGGACTGCCTTGGCTTGCTAACTGAGGATTCTCTGGTCCAGTCCGTCCCCTTCTGGCCCAAGCAGAAGCTGGAAACTGCTGGGTTCCGTGTCGCAACCCCCCTCCCGCTCCACCGCCCGCAGCGGGAAACTCGCCATCTGTACAGAGCTGTTCTCAGACGAAGCTCAGTCCATGGGAACCATGTTTGTGTAGCGTGAAAATCTAATGCTTATGTTTAGAGAGGCGTTTTCACATAACCCCTGCAGCCCGATCTCTCCGACTCGGCCATGCTGGTAAATAGCTTGGTGCCGGTCTGTTTCAGTGTGAGAATTTAAACATGGACAGTGCAGCGAGTGGTTCCGACAGGACCACGCAGACCCTTGGTCCTGGGCTGCGTCTCAGGCTGGGGTCCTCGATCTGGTCGGGGTTTGGCCCTCTCACGAGGGGGAATGCGAGTGAGCTTGGGTGATGTGTTTGTAGTCACTTTGGGCTTCTGCCGCTGGAAGTGACCTAAGTAACTCGCCACAGAGAATGGAAGCGGTGTCTTTTAGCTCCCGAAGGTGACTCGTACTGGAATAACCTGAAGGGTATTATTTATCTGGCAATGAAACGCTTTGATCATTTGCAAATATGCCATTGTCTGCTTTGCACTCAGTATTATCTATTTTTATTTTCTGTATGGATGTTTAGAGATTCTTTATATGAAAAATAATTGCTGGTTTAAAAGAGACCATTTTAACAAAGTGACTATATTTCTTTTTACAAAATTGCTATTTTTCTATGATGTAAACAGTAGTTAGGTGGCAGATTTTAAAGGAAGTGTCATTTTATTTAAGAGTCTATCCTTTTGTGTGAGAGGCGCTCAGAGAGGGTTCCTTTCACGTTAAAGTCCGTGTCCCTGGCCTGTTCTCACCCCTGCCACCTTTCGCTCAGTTTAGGAAGTGTCAGTATGGATTTACCACAAGGTTAAGAAACTTTCTGCAAAGATTTTATTTTACAAATGTAGCTGTAAGGTTATATTTGAAAATAACCCTCTCAAGAACCAGTCAACGTCCTTTGACAGTTTTGGGGCCATCTCAACTCTTTACCAAAAGAGACCCCGCCTGTCTCCGTGTTCGTCTGTCAGGATCTGCCTTTCCTCCACACACCCCTGCCCTGTCCCTTTAAAGAGATCTGTATTTTGTATTTTTAAGCTAGAGTGATCTTGAATTAGTCCCACATATGTTTAAAAGTGCTTGGCACATATGTAGGTATATGCTGTGCGGAAGCATCACGAGGCTTCCGATACATTACACTGTATCCCACTGTGTAATACCGAATTAACTGCACGGTTTGTGCGCTTTGTATGCATTTGTCACTCCTTTCCAGGTAAGGTATTCTGGCTAGCTCACATTCTCTAAATAATTCCTTGTCTCCTTCCTTCCTTCTCACTTCTTTTTCTCTCTCCTCCCCCATTTTAATTTTTTTTTTTTTGAGATACCACTTTATTTCTGGACATTTCAAATTCCTAAAATGTGAACTGTTGGCCACCCTGTCCTTTGGCCCTGAGCTAACAGACTGGACTTCCCCGGCACCTTGTCGCCACACCAGGTGGTTTTATTTCCCAGGGACCTCGCATATTTGGATGGTGATAAACAGGACAGACTCTGGGCAATGTGACAAGTCGGTCCAAACGCTCCCACCTGCTCCCCCAGGCTCTCCTTTGAGAACCTGGCTCCTGGGAAGAGTTGGAGCAGGCTTTAGTCGTCAGGGCAGCAGTGGCTGGGCCAGGTCCCTTCCCCGGAGGACCCCAGGGAAGCAATGGCTCCTTCTCCTGTGCCTGGGGAATTGCTCCAGGCATCCGACGGCTAAGTGAGGGCCGAGCTTCCGGAGGTCCCTCTTAGGACCAAATGAAAGAATGTTCTGAGCTCCTTAAATTTTGTTTATATCATTTAAAGACCTCTTTTAAACAAAATACTAAATTTTAGCTTATTCCTCAGGAGAAAGAAGAGGATACTGTGCCTATCTCAAACAACCCAAAATACAGTGCTCTTCTGCTTTGTTTTACTCTAAATTTCTGTATTGTATCTTTCTGAATCCATTCTGAATTTTGTTAAAATTACTAATATTTAAACTTCAGTTTTAACTGTTTTCTGGATTCAAGCCTGTATGTCAATTCTGTAGGAGGGAAAAGATGACTTTAAAAGTAATTTGAAAATTTCATTTGTAAACTTTAATATCCTGAGGTGAATAATAAGTCTTTAATAAGAGATTTCCCATAAGCTTTGAATTTAATGCTATTTTCCAGTATTCCTGTTTCTCATAAGTGTACAACTGTGGCTGGAAAAAGTGTTCCTATTTTGTGTTTGTCATTGTTTTTCTTGTAGACATGATTTCCTATTGGCATTTAACAACTGAGAGCTTATAAAATTAAAGTTCTAATTTTGGCCATTTAAACTAAAAGTTGTCTGAGGAAGTACAAATGCAATGTACGGCTGGATTTACAAGAAGAGAATGATGGTAATTTGGCTGCAGTTGCCTTTGTTTGAAGACAGTTTCTGAGCGGTTGAAAATGAAACGTGCGTTGCCATTTTTCAGCCTTTTGTTCCTGCAGACCCCAGAAAGCCCCTCCCTAAAGAGGCCGCTTGCCCACTTGGCGCTTCAGAGTTCTTCCTGGCTGTGTGGGTTTCTTTTTCAAAAGACCCTACAGTATGGATAGATTCACTGACACCCTGATTTCCTTACAAGAGTCGCAGGTCTAGGGTTTGGTCCACAGGGGAGCTCGCGTGGAACCTTTCCTGCCCCGCCTGGCTGTGAAAGTCCAGGTGAGCAGCCTCCGGGCCGGGAAGAGGCCCTGGCAGCTCTGCCCCAGCGGTGGCCTCTGGCAGCGGACGGGGCTCCCTGACAGCGACTTCCGACTTCCTAGCTCGGTCAGAGGCTCTGCCGGCCGTGACCCAAAGCTGCCCTCTCATCCTGTGGCTCCCGAAGATTGCGCTTGCTTTCTGTTGTCTGTTTACAACCAGTAAACAATGCGTCCTCAGGCATCAGGTTGACCTCTCTCGCAGTGGCCAGTGCAGCAGGATTCTGTAAATATCTGAGCTTGGAGAAGCACCTGGACTGCCTGTGCCCCGCCCACAGTGGCCTGAGTGCAGGCAGCCTTGTTCTTTCTGCCAGGCCCCGCTGTGCAGGGGAGAGCAGGCTGCGGAAGTGGCCGGCCGGAGGGAGGGACGGTTGTGCCTCTTAGTTTTGTCTTCACTGCGCGCTGTGCATCTGTGGGCGGACTGGAGAGCCGCGTGGTGGGACTTGCGTGCTCCGGGAGCCTGGTTGGTGGAGAGCCGGCGGCAGGTCTCCCTGAAGGGAAGAGAGTTCCAACCGCGGGTTCAGCTGAGGCGCTCCCGCGTCCCGGTCTAGCGGGGCCTGCCTAGCCGAGCATCCCCGCAAGGCGGAGGTGGAGGACCCTGGGGCGGGGGGCAGCTCGCCCAGGAGCGGGGCCCCAGATGCAGCTGGGCGGAAAAGCGGCCCCTGGACTCCTGCGCCCGCAGCTCCGTGTCCTGGAGCAGGAGGGAGGCAGAGGCGCGCGGGGATAAGTGACGAGGCCGCGACCCGGAACTGCGTGACCCAGGCGCAAGCCGGGGTGACTGACGGCTGCGAGCGCGGTGGATGGCGGGCCCTGCGCAGCCACGCGGTGCGAACGCCCTTCCCGAGCTGGTGGAGGTCACGCGTGAGCGCATCCCGGGGCGGCCCAGCTCCGGCACCTTCTGCCTCCACTCGGGGTTTCCTGGGCGCCGCCGCGCTGTGTGCTGCACCCTTCTGGCTTTCCCAGGAACCACCGGCTGCTTCCTCCTCTATCCTGCCTGAGAAATGTGAGAATCAGGTACTTGCCAGGTGTGCTGGGTACTCTGCTCCCTGCACTCTGGAAGGCTGAGGCAGGAGGATCGCACGTTCAAGCCCAGCCTGGGCAGCTTAGCCAGAGCCTGTACCAAATTTTTTTTAAATGCTGGGGATATAGTTCAGGGCGAAGGCCTTGTAACAAACCTCCACTAACACGCGCACGCACTCACGCACGCACGCGCACACACACACATGCACACGCGCGCTCACACACAAATCAAATATATAGGAAGATCTCTGGCAGGCACCTTGTAGATACTTGTGGAGGATGAAACTAGGCCTTCACCTATGAGGAAGATACCTGCTTGGCAGCTTGTAGATTTGAGAGCCAGGTCCTGGTCTCCCAGGTTTACCTCCTTGTTTCCAGTGTGGTGGTTCCAGAAGCCGACAGAGGAGACTCCACGCCCACCATGCACTCCATTTGTGGTGGGAAGCCAGGCCAAGGACTTCTAAGCTGCTGCCTGAGTCCTTCCCGGGATGGGGTTCCTCCTCTCCCATTAGGTTTTGTAAAACATTTTCCCATTTCTGCCTTGACTCCGTGTGGGGTTCAGAACTGGATGGACCTAGGCCCTCTTAGGTCGTCAAGTTTCAGATCACAGTAAGATTGGGTTGTAAAGTAGGAAGCGTCTGAATAGGGCTGTGAGCACGCGCTCGGGCTGGGGCCTGGGCCCGGTCTGGCCTGGCCATTAGCTAGCTGTGGCCACGCCATCCCCTAGTTGGAGGGGATGGACTCAGTGCTCGAACCCCACCAGCTCTAGGGTGATGTAACGTTTTTGGCAGACCTAGAATCCCATGGGGTCTTTCGCCCTGTCAGAAGGGCCTTGAACACAAAAGTTGGGAAATTCCCAATGCGTGTGACAGAGGCCTGGGTCCGGGCCAGGGTGCGAGTCCAGCCGTCTCCGTCACTGGGGTGGTCTGCCTCCCCATCCCTGCTCAGGCTGTCTCCCTCAAGAGGAGGGGCTGGCCAAGGGCCTTCAGCACTGCTGCTCCCCACATGCTTTCTTTAGCCGGGCAGGCTGTGGAGCAGGAACTTGGCAAGTGGCCCCTGGCGTCTCTCCACAGCCCGTCAGCATCCTGCAGGCCGGTGGCCCCGGGCCCTTCACCTGTGCGGAGGCTCCAAGATGTTTGTGTCGCACCAGCTGATCAGGCTTCCCCGTCTGCCCCCAGCACAGACCCCCAGCTGCCAGCCTGCAGGGCCCAGGCCGGAAGTGCTGCCAGTCAGCCCTCTGCTCAGGCTCCGGGGACAGCTCCACAGAACCGAGTGGCCCCAGGGTTTGGTTTTGACCAGAGCCCAGCAGTTCTTGGAGGTAGAGGGGCCTGCTGCCTCCCCTCTGTCCTGGGCTCCCTACCTAATGGGACCCACCTAGTACCCCAAGCTTAGGATGACAGGGTCGGCCCATGTGGGCGTAAATCCAGGGTGCGAAGATTTACCTAGCATGACTAGCGTATTTAGAATGCTCAGCGTGAGGGTGAGGGCAGACACGCAAGCCAACACTGTGGAGTCCTGTGAAATGTACTACCCCACTTGATGGATATCACTGCGCGGAGATGAAGGATTCAGAGAGGCTGAGTGACGACTCAGGGCACAGGGCTGGTGACAGAGGGGGGCTCAGCCCCATTCCTGTCACTCCAAAGTCCCTGCTGCCCGCCGTTCATCCAATGCTTACTGCACCCTGAAAAGCACGAGAAAATGGTCCTCTAATTAAACAGGAAATTCAAGGTAACATTTTTTTCTATTTGGGGGACTTCTGGGAACTGAACACGGGGCCTTTGCACTGAGCTATAACCCCCCCTTCCTACTTTTTTAAAAATTTTAAGGCAGGGTCTCACTAAATCCCTAAGTTCCCCAGGCTGGGCCTGAACTTCTGATCTTCCTGCCTCAGCCTCCCAGAGAGCTGGGATCGCAGCCCTGTGTCACCACGCCCAGCTACGTTCTTCCAACACTAGATGCACTTGTTAGGAGGTCCGGCTGCTGTGCCAGGAAGTAGAAACAGCGGTGGCCTACAAGACAGACTTCTCTCCCCCTCCTCAAAGGAGTGTAGAAGCAGGTGTCCCAGGCTGGCTGTCTGGGGCCGGGCCCCTCGTCACTCTGATCTGCATCCTCGGAGCGGCTTCGTCCTGGAGGGCTGGCTGCACAGCCTCCAGGCACTCTGGGGAGCGCCAGGACAAGACTGCCAGGTGAGTCAGCTTCCCAGAGAGATTTCCAGATCTGCCTGCTCCTCCTGCTGTCTTCCTTTCGTAAGAACCACGCCACGTGGTCCACGGCACTGCAGGAAGTCCGTTTAACCTGCACTGTTGTGGCTCCGCATAAACCAATACCCTGTTACTGAAAGAGCGGCACCCAGCCCCCAGCCACACTCCCCGAACCCACAGGTGCCCCCAGCCCACAGCTCGGGCATGGGCATCCCAGGCCTGGTGGAGCCTCACAGGCAGTGCTGTGGGTCCATGCCGTGGAAGACCCGGTCACGGGGGAGACGTCTGCCCTCCAGCGCCCCTCACTGCCCACTGGGACGGGGGCTGTGTCAGGTCACAGGTGTCCAGGCCTGTCCTTCCTTGTCCTCCTCCTGTGGAGAGAAGAGGGCACCGTGGGCGGCCTACACCCAGGCCACCAGTCTCAGGAGAAAGCCCCAGGGCGGACAAGGTGGGGGCAGCTGGGGCCCGGGGCCTCCGGAAGCAGAGAGCAGTGGGTGGAGCAGCGCAGCCTGGCACTCCCCCTGGGGAGTCTGTGAACTCAGGGCGTGTGGCTGCCCCAGGCCTAGGGATCCGCATCCTTGGAAATCCTCAGGTACTTTACAGAATGGTCTCCGCGTTTGCAGATGTGCCCCAGAGCGTTCTTTAGCATGGGGGGAGTGAACAGGAAGGAGGGAGCCACCAGCAAGCCCTTTGGGGGCGCCCTCAGCCTCCACCTCCCAGAAGACGCCTTACATCCTTGGCTCTGCCCTAAAAGGTAAAGAAAGTGCCGCCCCTGACACTGTTCCTTGCCTTTGACTATGAATAAGTCAGTACTCTGTTCCTAAAAAGTGGCTCTGAATATCCCAATGTCAGAGCCAGTGAAGCCTGAGGGAGAAATGGAGGGTCAGGGACTCGCCCTCCTGCTCAGCGCCAGCACCTGAGGGCACCCCAGCCGGGCAGCTCCTAAGTGGGCCTGCCGCAGGCCACACCCACCCTCCCCTGGGGTGGGCTGCAGGCTGGGCCCTCAGGCTGGGGTGCCCCAATGCCTGGGACCCGCTGAGGGAGAGAGGTTGGGGTGTCAGGTCCCGGACAGGTCATTTTAAAGTAATGCTTGCATGAGTCTGATGCAAGCAGCCCAGGGGTGCCAAGACCCTGCTAGTCTTCAGAAGCGGCCTTTTCACAGGCCCACGCACTGGTCATTCAGGCTTGTACATCTGGGCCTCTTCTCCCGGCAGTGTCCCCGTCTTCCGGGTCCTGCTTGGAGCCGCAGGTATCTCACTAGCTCTCTAGACTGCACCTGGTGAGCTCGGAGCTCTGGGCCAGGCTTCTCCTGCTCGGCCCTAGAAACTACCATGGCTGTCACGGTTCCCTCGCAGGCATCCATGTCATGAGTCTGGGCTGAAAATCCCCAGGGCTAGCAGAGTCCCAGGCAGGTGTTGACCACGTAAGTTACCCATTGCTATTCGCTTGGAAGCAAGAACACAAATGCTCAGGTGTTAAACAGGAAGGGAGGTAGAACACACCAGGCCTCTTTTATTTGGCTAGAGGAGAAAGTCACCACTGCAGCACAACAAAAACTGAAAAGAAGGCTGGAAGTGTTTTCAGAAACAGTGTTTATTTCACTTCAGAGGATGGCCTCACTGTAGAGGCCTCACGTGTAAATACCGAATAGTTTCTCTGGTGTGAAAAACTAAGTGTAAATAAGGCTCAAATGGTACAAATGATAATGTGAAATAGGAAGTAAAGGTCTAAAGGAGCAGGGGAAGTGGGAGGGGTAGTGGAAAGGAAAGAAGGGAAAAGAAAAATATGAGAAAAGGAAAAATGGAAACAAAGTCTTTGCAAATAGGGAAGGGTGGAGGGGGTGAAGGGAGGGCAGGGAATGGGGAAGAAATAAGAACCAAGAGACTCATGTAAAGGTGCAAGATCCCAACGAGGAATGTAACTGTATTTTATACCTAAAATGTACCAATAAACTGAATGGAAAAAAAAAAAAGAAACGCAGTGTTAACCATAGTTGTCCTAGTCCGCGTTGTGCCGCTGTAACAGAATAGCTGAGACTCTGTATTTGCTAAAGAGCAGGGATTTCTTTCTTATAGCTCTGGAGTCTGGGAAGTTCCAGACCAAGGGGTCAGCCTCTAGCTCGCGCCTCCCTTCTGCGTCAGCCCCAGCGGGAGGTGCACACGGACACGGGAGCGCAGGGCGGCGTGCCTGGGCAGCTTGCCCTTCAGTAAGAACCCACCGGTGCCCGCTGTGCCAGTGGCCCTCGGTCCCCAGGCACGCAGCCCTGAGCCCCAGCACCCAGTGCGGCCCCCTGAAATGCTGTTGGACAGGGGACCCAGTTTCCCACACACGAACTTCGGGGAACACATTCAAGCCAGAGCAAGAGTGATTTGGAGCTGGGTTATGGATGTGTAGCTGTGTATCATATTTACCTGCATTTTCTAAAACAGCTATTGAGTGAGAAACGAGAGAGGGAAAAGCTGAAAGAGAAAGGGGGGGAGTGTAAAGGACAGGAAGGGAGCTGGATCCTGAAGGTGCTGGCTGGGAGGCAGCAGGGATGAAGGTGGATTCTGGAGCAGGGGTCCCACGTGCAGCACGGGGACAGCGGCAGGGCACACACAGCCCTTCCAACCCGCTCGCCCTCCACAGTGCAGTCTGGGTTGACCCCGGGGTCCGGTCCGAGGCCTTTCTGCATCAGCAGAAGGAGGCTTCCGGGTCCTGCTCCTTCTGCGGTGGTGTACAGCAGTGCATTGTATTCCAGTTAGAGATCAAATCCGACCCTGGTTGATGGAACTGTTGACTGGAACTCATTCTGAAATCTAACCACTGCCTGAGCGCGTGGAAATAATTAATGTTAGACTTTTTCAGTTTTAATAAAAGGCGGATTTGGGGTTTTTTGCCATAAGAGGCCCCTGAACAGGGCCTGGGGGTGCAGCCCCACCCCTGCCTGGAGCCAGCCACCCTTCCTGTAGGTCACTTGTTCCCGGCCCACCTTCAGCAGGCAGAAGGAGAAGGTGGTCAGCAGCTAGCAGGGCACAGAGGCTGGGGCTGAGGACTCTGAAGCCGGATAGTCAGAACTCTCTCTCTCTCTCTCTCTCTCTCTCTCTCTCTCTCTCTCTCTCTCTCTCACACACACACACACACACACACACACACACACACACACACGCACACTAGAGGCCCCGCAGCCAACAGCCAGGGCAGCAGAGGGGCTCCTCCAGCCCTGTCATCTCCAAGTAACTGCCGCTCACATCTTCAGTTCAACCCCACCAGAGGGCTCCAAGCCCCCACGACCCAGACAGCACTGTAAGAGCAAGTGAGTTTTTGTTCCCGATGTGTTTATATTCGCGGTGCTGGGTATTGAACCCAGGCACCTCGCACCGCTACGTCCCCAGCCTTTTCCTTTACTTCCCAGGCGGTCTCCCCGGGTCGCGGTGGGGCCGCGCTGGGCAATAGAGGGCAGCGCGCCGTGCAGCGGGCGAGAGCGCCCTCCTCCCCGCGGAGTCGGCTCCGAGGGCGCAGCCGCCAGGCTTGGGGGGTCGCGTCCCGGCTGACACCCGTTCGGGGCGGCGCCCGGGCTGGCCGGGCTGAGCAGGTGCACGAAGCACCTCCCTGTGCGTGCGGAGGTCTGGTCTTTGGGTCCTGGCCGCGTCCCGCCCGCCCTCCGGCCCTGTGAGCCTGAGCCAGGGCCCGAGGGAGCCGCTCTCTGGAAGCCGATGCCTGGGCTCCCGCGGGAGCTGGTACCAGGCCCGCCCCGCACGCGGGGTCAGAAAAGCCCCTTTGCACACTTGCAGACCCACAGAGCCTCGGTCCCCACTACCATCCTGCGTGGGCCTGCGGCTCCGGGCCGGGACTCCCGAGGGAGCAGCGAGCCGGGGTTGTGGGCGCTGCACGGCCTGGCCTGGCCTGGCCTGGCAGAGGAGGGGGTGCGCTGCCGGGGGGAGCTGGGCCGGGCCCTCCTTCGTCTCGTCGCGAGGTGGCGAGGTGAAGGCCTCTCTGCCCTGCTCCCCTCCCCCACCCCAGCCCTGCCTCGCCACAGGCCCAGGATCGGTGGCGCCGATCACGGGCTGACACCCCGAGCCAGAGCCAGAGCTATCCCTCCCTCTCTAAGGTGACTTTCCAAGGGCGTTTGCAGAGGCCGAACCGGAACGACAGAGGCAGCCAGGTCAGGCTGGACGGCGGCCAGGGCTGCAGGCAGCATCTCCTTGGGGCACAGGCACCCAGGAAGCGTGACTTCCTCACACAGCTCAGCCCTCATCACAGTCCCAGGTGGGAGCTGGGCTCTAGGGAAGCCCCAAGCCCCTGACTACTGCTGCTTCTGTGAGTGGCATCTCACAGAAGGAGCCTGCATCTCCTTCCAACATCTACGATGGGGCCGAAGGTTGCTTGTCAGCTCACAAGTGGGGCAAAATCTCAGAGCCATCAGAGCTCTGACAGCTTCCAGCTAGTTTCTTATCCCGTTTTTACAGCCGCCCTGCACGCCAGGCATGGCAGGTAGCTTTACCCCATTTTTTAGGCAAAGCAGCCAGGACTCAAGAAGGCTGGGGACACTTCGAAGGCCAGGAGAGACATATCTAGAAAATAAGTGCTACGTGACTAAAGGCGATCAGTTTTTCTTCCCTAGCCTGGATTAAGAGTTTGTTGTGTTTGTTTTTAAAATGAATTTTCAGTTCCACATAGAGAAACAGCGATGTCCGTGGGACTTTGGCCTATCATTGGCGTGTCCGAGGGTCCCAAAGCACACGGGATTTTCCCCAGCCACACATCCCAGTGACCCCCTCACTTGGGGGGCAGTAGCCTTGATGTCCCCTCAGGAAAGCGGCCAGCCCATGCCGGTCAGCTGGGCTCCCCCGCTCACGAGTGGGCCCTAGCTTCCGGCCAGCGCACCGCAACCCGCAGCCCGAGCCCTGCGGGGAAAAGGACCTTCGGGCAGAGGCTGAGCTCCTTGTTCTGCTTGGAGACAAAAGGGCTGCAGTTGCTCAGCTTGCAGTGTCCCCGTCCACAAAGGACAGGCCTTCAGGCACAGCGATAAGAGGCAGCCCTTCCTGGGCTCAGCCACACCGGGGCTGGGAAGACAAAGTGGCCGAGCTTCTCGCCATGGCTCACTTGCCGAGAGTTGTGGGACCTGCGGCGCCAGGCAGTGAAGGAAGTAGAGGAATGTGATTTCCGCCTCTCTCCATCCCTCTGCTTTGTGTTTTGTAATAAAGGGATCCCATGAAAACTCTGACTTCAGACTCCAAATTGTGTGTGGAGGGGGTGCAGTTTTCGTACTGGCAGAGGCGAGAAAAGCAGGCGAGGTTGGCAGTTGGTATTTTGGTGAGAAACTGGGACTTTCAGAGCAGAATTAGTATTGTGTGGCCTGGGCTCTATATTCGTGTTGTTTTCAAAGGCAGGTAATTACTTTGCTGCTCCCCAGGGACGCTAACGGACTTGGAGATCAGAGAAGCAGAGCTGTAGTCCTGAGCTGTCCCGTGTGGTAACCACAGGCCACAGGGGAGCACGGAGCCCGTCCAGGGCGGCTGCTCCTGTCCGTGCTTCCTCATGTCAGTGCAAACGCACCCCCCAGCCTTGATGACCTTGTGTAAAAATAACTGGAAGCGCTTGAGGTTCTCGGACTGCACACTCAAATACTAGCATGAGGGCTCCCCGCATGTGCGGCTCCTACTGTATCTCTGTTGACAGCACTGCTAGTCATTTCCAGTTAGGAAAAGCGACAGCGCCCAGCTGGCCCCACCAGCACCCCAACCTTCCTTAGTGCAGAGCTGGGAGGGCAGCGGCTCCACAGCGCACCTGCTGTCTGGGTGATGCTTGGTCCCTCTCTCCACCCTGACAGCTGTGCCTGTTCTCTTCTGCTCGGAAGCACCTAGCCCAGTGCTGGCACACAGCAGGCACCAGATGCACGCTGTAAAATCGGTTGACCCTTCATGCTCGTTACCTCTGGACCTGAACACTCGTCCTAAAGCCTTGGGCGTGCTGTCCCCTGCAGCTGGTTACTGGAAGCAAAGCGCTCCTCAGTGCTCAGCGGCTGTGTGGATGTGTATGTTGTGTGTGTGCTTGTGTGTGGCACACACTTTTGTGTGGCTTTGTGTACTGCACCCAGTACACATGTGCAGCGTGATGGGCACATACGAGCTGTGTGTTGTGGTGCTGTGTGTTTGGCACGCACTGTGTCCTGCATTATGTGTGCCACGCACACGTTTCTTGGCACTCACACTGCTGTCACTCTCGGAGTCCAGCTGTCTCCTCCCATCGGGCCACGCATCCCCCTCAGACTGCGGTGGGAAGACTTCCACGCTCACAACTCGAGTCCCCCACCCTCAGGAGGGTCTTGTTGCGGGACAAAATTATCTTCTTTCTTCAGGACAAAATTATTCCCCTCACGCCCCAAAGGGCCCGTGCAGGCTTTAGGAGGTCTCAAGTGCGAAGCCAAGCTCAAGCCCGTTCTTGGGGCTCAGCAGCCCCCACGGTGAGAAACCGTTTGCCTTCAGGCCGTGGGGTGCGATTTCCTCGGAAAGGTCTTGGCAGTGACGGAGAGCAGCTGCAGAGAGCTGGACCCTCCAAGGCGGGCGGAGGGTGCTCTGGTCTTGTGCCAGACACAGGGAAAGAGACTGGAACGCCTACTGGCTGGGCTTCCCGCGAAGGTCGAAAACGTGTGGTACGAGTGTTCCTGCGTGGGAAACACGTGTGAACCTCCGATCCACGGTCACCTGGGCGGGGCACTCGGGGACTCAGGTGGGGCCCGACACTCCTCCCTTCCCTAACTCTTCCGGGTGGCGTGAAACCACGCTGTCCTCAAAAGACCCACAGACGACCTGGGCCTCCACTCCAGGCAAACCACCGTTCTCCACCAGGGGGCGATGAAGATGCACTTCATAGATGAGGAATCCGTGAGGCTTCTGAGCACTTTCTGAGGCTGGCTGTCTCCTGGACGCCGGATTCCTCAATGACTCAATTCCCTCTGTGCCAGGGCTTCTCAGCCTCAGCTGCCCTGTGGACTGGTCTGCATCCCTGTCCAGCCCGACGAACGCACAACCTCTCCAGCGTGATTCCACTCCTCCGCTCCAGCTGCCGTGTCTGGCAGCTCCCCTGTGCTCAGCTTTCTATTGCCACACAAACACCTGTGATAATCAGCCCACAAAGACAGAGGGTTCATCTCAGCTCACAGGATTGGACGTTCTCTTCTCGTGTGCACTCGTCGGCTCTTCTGCTCTGGGGCCTGTGGCGAGGCAGCTCAGAAGGTGGGAGCCTGAGGTGGAGCAAAACTGAGCTCAGTGAAAAAGAGAGAGGAAGGGGCAGAGTTGCAGCCAGGACCCCAGTGACCCAAACCCGCCCACCAGGCCACAGCCCTTAGAGATTCCACCGGCTCCCAGGATTACCTCCCAGGGACCAGGCTGCTAAAACGTGGGACTTGGAAAGACATGAAGATCACACTGTCCCCCCCCAGCACCATGGTAAACTCTGCGGCGTGAGAGATTCTGCCTATCATGTGCATGCGGTAGTGAAGCGCTCTCCACAGAGAGGAGCCAGGGATGCTCCGATTGTGCCGGGCTTCCTGTGGTTAATCCACTCTTTCCAGATGGTGGCACGTGACTGGCCTGCGTCCCATTCATTCAGAGGTCCTTCCAGCAGCAGGCAACGGGGTGAGGGGCTGGCTTTGTGAAAATGGCAAATAGGCGGACTGACCTTTACTTAAACTGGGCTCAGGAAGTCCTGGTTTAGTTGGACTAGGACCGACTTTCCCTGTAGGAGACACCAACCTTGTGGCCTAGATGTGCCTCTGTTGGTTGCTCTTTGAGCGCTTAAGTCCCATCATTCCCCTCCTCCTTTGCCTGTCCTCTGCCCTCATGGTCCGCTCCCTTTGAGGAAGCTTTGCTGAGGCTGCCTAGGAGGTACGGAGAGGAGAGGCTCCCTCTGTTTCCTTCTCAGTCCCCTGCAGGGCCACTAAGAGCCCAGGGCAAGGGGAGGCCCTGCCACCCTCTGTTACTGTTCCCCAGCAGCCTTGGGTTCTGTGTGCACTGCACCCCCAGGGAGAGCTGGGGAAGTCCTCTGGGAGCAGAAGGTCACCCTTCAGCCTGAAAGTTGTGTGCCACCTTCAGGCATGGCCCAGCTTCGCAGGAGAGGCCTCTGAGTACCTACCAAAAGCAAGAAGAGCTCCCCTCTGCTTTCAGATGACCTCCACCCTGAACGACCGAACTGTCTCTTTCCCCAGAAGTTCGATTTAGGAGTCCTGGGTACCTGGTTCAAGCAGTCTGTGGTCCAAAATCAAGGAACATGCGGGATATTTTAGAAAATCAAATACAATTCATAGGGATTATTTGAAAATGCGTTAGCCCTCTGCAGGTGATTTATTTCTTCAGCATTTGAAGTTGAATTCCTCTTCTCCTGGACATTGGTTTCCTCCCTGACCCATTCCCACTTCTTCCTGGGTTCATGATGACCCAGCAGAAGTCTCCATTTCCTGCCTTCCCTGCATCTCAGAGTGGCCACAAAGCGAAGTCCTCCCCAGGGAATGTGAGCAGGAGAGGGAGGAGCCACTTCCGCCCACGTCGAAGGACAAACACCTGGGTCCTTGCTGTAAGCCTCGCAGTCCTGGTGTATTTAGCAGAGCCGTCCCTCACCCTAACCCTAACCCTAGCCCAAGACAGACATGAACACCCCCCTTCCTGAGGCACCAGCTTCCAGTCTCTCTGCTTCAGAGCTTCACCT
This sequence comes from Heterocephalus glaber, assembly GCF_000247695.1. The sequence goes on from NW_004624805.1 coordinate 2,913,707, forward strand.
TTGCCCTGTCACACTCACCAGCCCTATGCATTTGTGGACCGTGTCCTCTACATCAGGGATGGCGAATCTTTTAGAGACCGAGTGCCCAAATGCAGCCCCAACCCACTTATTTATCGCAAAGTGCCAACACTGCAATTAAACTGAGGTTTGAGTTTAGAAAAAAATCAATTCTACATTGACATCTTTTGTCTTAAAAGCTCAATAACACGTGTGCCATAGGTTCGCACCCCTGCTCTACATCACGATTTCACTCCATGTGTCAGTATTCACTCTGCCCTTCATAAGGATGGCCACTTGCCTGCCTCTGCGTTCAAAATACCTTGAATTCCATCCATCATTCCTGCAACCCCCGGGGGGCAGCAGGGTTATAACAGTGGGAGCCTCCTACTTAGAGGTTCGCCGTAAAGATAGCGCATCAGGTGAAGATCAATAGAGTCAAAGTGATCTGAAAACTGCATCAGGGTTAGGACGGTGGTTCTCCAGGTAAGAGCATCTCCATCAGCCCGGCTTGGCCACCTGTCCTCCATGCTTGGAAGAGCTTGGGTTTCATCTACAAGCCTTGGAGTAGAGAAAAGGGCTTCATTTGGTGGTTGTGGTGGTTGGGGGGGGGGGTGGATTTAACCCAGGGCCTTTGCACTGAACTACATCCCCAGCCGCATTAGTTTATTTTAATTTTTAAATGTTGAGACAGGGTCTCACTAAGCTGCCAAATCACCCATGCTGGGCTTGAACTTGTGATCTGCCTGCCTCAGCCTCCCGGAGTGCAGGAATTGCAGGTGTGTGCCACCTCACCCGGCTGAGGAACGGGCTCGGAGTGAGGTTTGGTGTGGCAAGATGCCGCCAGCATGATGGGGCCTGGCGCAGACAGAACAGAGCCCGTTCTCACGCCAAGCTCAGGCTGGGGCCGAGATTCGCACCCACAGGCCCCTGTGTCCTGAAGGGGGCGTTTGAGCCTCTGCGGAGTTTTGATGCCGTGACTGCTGTGGGCGGCATCTGGTGGACAGGGCGGAGGTGCTTCCAGACGTCCCTCAAGGTGTGGGGCAGTGCCCACAACAAAGAGTTACCTGACTCCAAATGCCAGAGTTTTCTGACTTGGAAAAGCCCTGCTCCGCAACGCAGGGTTCCTGGGGAGGAGCAGGGCACGGTGTCGTGCGATGAGCACTTACTTCAGTTAGAAGTGTGCTGCTGCGGAAGCCAGGCAGGGGAAGGACGCACAGCCCGGGTCAAGGGCAGCTCCTCAGTGTCCCAGCGTCCCAGACACTCAGCCCTCCCACGTGGCTGCGGCAGGAAGTCCTGCCCCTCGCAGTGCTCAGTGCCCTGGCGTGGCCTGCCTTCCGGGGTGTGCGGGTCGCTCCCTGTGCGAGTGAGGTGCACGTCTGTCCGTGCTCCTGTTCAAAGCCCGCTGACCCGACGCGCTGCCCTCCTTTGCGGGGATGCTTTCCTCCACCACCAGCCTCAGAGCTTCTCTCCCCGAGAATACCAGGAAATACCCATCCAGGCGGCAGCTCGCAGTTGCCCTCGGTGAATTCTCCTACTCTCACGGGTCTTGCCTGCTCAGAAACCAGCCCACGAGCTCCTCTCCGAGCTGAGGTCCTCCGAGGTCCCTCCAGGGCCCTGCGCCGTCCGCCAGGTGCCGCCCAGGGGTGGCAGTCTGGTGGGGTCTGCAGGAGCTTCCAGCTGGCTCCTGGGGGTGCACGGGACAGTGGGCAGTGCAGGGAGAGCAAGGGAGGCTGTGGAGGGCACCGTTTCGGGTGCTCCGGGGTGGCCGCTGCAGACAGGCCAGCTGGCTCCTGGCAACACGAGCCAGCAGAACCCAAGGTGCTGTCGAGTTCTGGCCTCACCCTGATGCCCTCTGTACCTTCTGTCACTTACCCTCGTGCTGGGTAAGAGCAGAGAACAAAGCTGGCGAAAGACCCTGACTTTGGCGGGATACAAACAAGCAACAGAAGTAAAACACGCGATATCTTAATTCACCACCTATCTGTGGCAAATGGCCTGCTGGGCATGAAAAACTTTCTAAATATGCTAAGGGGCTATTAGGAGAGATCCGGGCAACACCCTGTCCTCGGGTAGCGTTTCCTTCAGAAATTCCTTTTGCAAATGGCTCACTGATTAAAGGCATCCTAGGTCCTTCTCACCCAAGAATTGGACAAGCCAAGAAATGGCCCCAAATGCTTATTTGACAAGTGAGGAGTGAAGGGATAAGGGAAAAACTGGCTCTGCAGAACGAATGTGGCCCAAACAAGAGAGAAAAAGAGCGAAAATAAAGTACAGCCTTGTCCAGAAGACACCAAGTGGGCCATGCTGAGGAGTCAGGTAGCGGGGTCTGGTCTTTGTGTGCCGCACACATCTGGGGGAGCTGGGAGTGCACATCCTGGTCCCGGGGATCTGTATTGGCTGGTCCTGCTGGTTTCCCAGCCAGCTTTGCCATACCCGTTTTTCTGAGGACTCTCCACACTGATTTCCACAGTGGTTGCACCAGTCTGCACTCCCACCGGCAGTGGAGAAGGATTCCTTTTTTCCCATAGCCCCGCTAGCATTTGCTATTGGTTGATTTCTTCACAACAGCCATTCTTTCTGGAGTGAGGTGGAATCTCGGTGTTGTTTTCATTTGCATCACTCGAATGACCAGTGATGTTGAACATTTTTTCATATGTTTATTTGCTGCTTTTACTTCTTTGTCCGAGAAATGTCTGTTCATTTCAGATGCCCATTTTTGGATTGGGTCTTTAAATTTGGGAGGTCTGATTTTTTTAAAGGTCTTTATAGATTCTAGATGGTAGACCTTTGTCTGAGGGACCACTGGTAAAAAGTTTTCCCCACACAGTAGGTTGTCTCTTAGCTCTGTTGGTGGTTTCTCTTGCAGTGCAGAAGCTTTTTAATAAAATGAGATCCCAGTTGTTGATTCTTCATGCTAGTTCCTGTGCTATTTAGGTTTTGTTCATAAAGTCTTTTCCTATTCCAAAGTCTTCAAGGGTTCTACCTAACATATCTTCCAGCTGGTTTAGTGTTTCTGTTTTAATATTTAGATCTTTGATCCACTTCAATTTTAGTTTAGTGCATGGTGAAAGATATGGATCTAGTTTTAATCTTTGGCAGATTGAAATCCAGTTTTTCCAGCACCATTTATTAAATAGGCTATCTTTCCTATAGTGAGGGTATTTGGCTCCTTTGTCAAAGATGAGGTGGCTGAGTATGGCTGGAGTTGTTTCTGGATCTCCTAATCTATTCCACTGAACCTTGGGTCTGTTTCTTTGACAGTACTATGCTGTTTTTATCACAGTGGCTTTGTAGTATAGTTTCATGTTGGGGATTGTGATACCCCCTGTCATGCATTTGTTGCCCAGAATTGCTTTTGCTATTCTAGGTCTCTTCTGGTTCCAAATGAATTTTTGGATTGTTTTCTCTAGTTAGATATCATGTTGGGATTTCAAAATGGAGCACTACTCAGACATGAAGAGTGAGAAACTAGAGACATTTATAGCTAAATGGATGCACATTGAGGCCATACTCTTAAGTGAAATAAATAGGACACACATGTGTAAATACTGGATGGTTTCTCTGTTGTGAGAAATTGAAAGTGTAAATAAGGATCAAAATGTATAATAGATAATGTGAAATAGAAAGAAAAGATTTAAAGGGGAAGGGGAAGTGGGAGGTGTAGGGGAAAGGAAAGAAGGGAATGGAATTAATATGAGAAAAGGAAAAATGGAAACAAAGTCTTCATAAATAGGGAGGAGTGGAGGGGTTGAAGGGAGGGCAGGGGAATGGGGAAAAAATAGGAACCAAGATATATCATGTAAAGGTACAAATTCCCAATGATGATGTCATCATATTGTATGCCTAAAATGCATCAATAAACTTAATGAAAAAAAAAGAAATTGGTAGGCAAATAACAAAATAATATTGTCTTTATTGTCAGTTGCTATGATTTTATTTATTTATTTATTTATTTATTTATTTATTTATTTTTGCTCTGTAGGGAGTAACACACTCTTGGGAGAATGGCATTCATGACCCCTAAAAGACCTAAAGACCTCTCATTAGGCCACGCCTCCTAACAGCACAGCATTGGGAATTAAGAATTCTGAGCATAACTTGTGGATGACTCATTCAACACCCCTACCACTCATAGCACCCTACCACTGAGCTATGTCCTCTATATAACTGGAGCTTGCTCCAACCATTCATGTCACTGTATCAAATTCCTGGCTGTAAGCCCCAAGGGCATAGGGTTTGGGAGTAAGTCCTGGGCTCTATCTTGATTCTCTATCCAATATCAGAAATTTGGTTTTCAGTGCTGGGCCTTAGGAACTGGAGGTAATAATACTTCTTGAATAAATTGATATATTATAGGAATTTATGGCATTTTTATTTAGAAATGACTGTGAACCCCTTAAGGAAATATGTCAGTATATTAATGTTCCTCAATAATCAGGGCACCACAAACATGACAGGAAATTTTTTCATCTAGCTGTACATGGACAGGAGAATGACTAAGGAAATCCAGGAGAAAATGATACCTCAGGTTGTCTTGCAAGACTGAATAAGAAACTGTTGAGCAGTGTGAAGAAAGGCAGAAAGTAGTAAGGCAAACATGGATGGAACTGGAGACAGATGTGAAGTGAAATAAGTCAGGCACAGAAAGCTAAATCACTTTTTTTTACAGTTTGGATTCTTCTCTATATTTTGATTAACAAATGCATAAATGCACATAAGTATTACAAATAAAAGCTAGGACTGCCAGGAATATAAAAAAAAAAGTCCATATTCATCACAGGTCGGACCAGATGTCTTTTTTCTATGACTAGTATTTCCCCCTTTTTGAGTATTTAGTCACTTTACTATTGTTCAAAATGAGCGATTCTATGCTATTATGTTAACTCAAGTTAAAAAAAAAATTACAGCATTAGGATAGTTCCAAAGCACTGGAAATTCATCTCACTTGAAACTTGCTATTTAAATGACATGCTAAAGACAAAAACCCAAAAATGCAAAATACAGTTCTCTGCTGGCCTTGACCTTGCAGTGACCCTCCTGCCTCAGCCTTCCAAGTGCTAGGATCACAAGTGTGCACCACCACACCTGGCCCCAAACAGAATTCTTATTAGACCATGGTGAGATCCTTTTCAAGCTACAGAACAGTTTCCTTGAGGGCTGGATCCGCTGCCCAGTTGACTTTACTCCCCAAAATGAGGCTCTGGAACACATGTCGAATAACTGTAGCAATCTGTATCTCCCTCTGTAGGCTTTGTTGCGTGATCTTTATCTTGTCTGAATTTTCCAACTCCTCTTTCTGTTTCTTCTTCTCAGTTTGTATTTCTAAAAGCTTACTTTCTGAAGCTTGTTTTAATTGAAATCTCTTTCTAACATCAAGTAGTTTTTCTTCTAGTTCCCAAAATTCCTGCTGTAATTTCATTACTGCTTTATTTAGCTTTAATCCTTCTTTCATGGTATCCACGAGCACACTGTTCCCGGTGTTAATTTTTCCCAGGTTGTTTTTAAGTGCAGTGGAAAGTTGCAGCCTGCTCAATGCAAGACTTTTCATCTCCAAGGCAATTTTTACCTCTTCAATTTCATTTTCCAGGTCTTCAAATTTAGCTTCAGTTTGTTTTTCTTGTATGATTTGTTCTGGAGTCTTTTCATTTGCATCAATCATGGACTTACATTACATTCTGAGAGTTGTTGTTTTGTTTGTGCTCTCAGCCTGAGCAGCCACACCTTGCAGTCCTTGCTGTGTGCTTCCAGGGTGTGGGGACCTGTGGTGGGCCGCCTGTCCCTTGGGGCCTGAGGACGCTGCACCTGGAGGGTCCTCTGCCTGCTGCTCCATTGCCAGCTGGCTGTTCTCACTCAGGTGAAAGCTGAAAAACCTGATCGCATTCTTATGGCAGAGGCTGGGAAGGTGTGGAGACAGGGTGCCAATCTGCAGTTACTAGAGAAATGGATGCCACATGATATGTGCAAGTACAGCGAATTCACAAGACTGGTTCACAGTGGCTACCCAGAGTGGCGTGAGGAAGACTGCAGAGGCCTGTGTGCACGCTGGAGACCCGGGGCCTGGAGCTCAGCACAGCAGGGTCCCACGCAAGGCTGTATCAGGAGGCCAAGGGGTCTGCACTGGAAGGCTGAAGGAAGGTGAAGGCGAAGATGAGCTTCTCCAAAGAGACCGAAGCCGACGGTCCTTCCTCATTTCCCTTTGTCCCATCCAGGCAAGGAGCTGCCCTAGGGGCGTCTTCTGCACCCTGGGGTGTGGAATTGCTGAGCCAGTGTAGTTAAGCTTGTCTTAACTGAACTTCTCAAGTTGACCCAATCAATCAACCATCACAGATGAGATGAGAAAGAAAGGATATTTTAAGAGGTACAGGGGTACACTTGGGCAGGAAGAATCACTTTTAATGTTCTATAGCAGAGTACCGTGACTATGGTTGACAAAAATTTATTGTATATTTCAAAATAGCTGATAGGATACTTAATGTTCCTAACACAAAGATGTGATAAAGGCTTAAAGTGCTGGCCACACCCATTGCTCTGATCATTACACATTGTATATGAGGTGTGATTGAAAAATATAGTGCAAGTTTAGATTTTAAACTTTATTGCAGCAAAAGACACATTGCTATTAATCCTCCTCAAAATTTCCCCTCCCCACTTCAAACACACTTACCCATCATTCTTGAAGCTTGCTGAAGTAGTTCTGGAAATACTCTCTCATGAGTGTCTTGAGTTGCACTGGTGTGGCTGTATTGGTGTCCTGAATCAACTCAAAACATTTCCCTTTCAATATCATTTCAACTTTGTGGGAGAGCCGGAAGTTGCATGGTGCCAAATCTAGTAAATAAGGTGGAAAGGGACACACAATATTTTTTTTTTGTATTGGGACTTGAACTCAGGGCCTTGCACTTGCCAGGCAGGCATTGTGCCACTGAGCCACATTCCTGGCCACCACAATGTTTTCATCAGCCTGCTTTTCCATTGGATGGTAGCCAGTAGTAGCATTCACCACATTTTTGATTATACCTCCTAAAGATACTCATGAAAGAGAACTTTCAGAACTGCTTCATAAAGGGGCAAAAATGATAGATAAGTATATTCAAAGTCTTTTTACTATAAGACATTTTAAAAATTTTTTATTTAAACTTTTACTGTGTGTTTGATCATGCCTAGTACATGTCTTAGTTACTTTTCCTATTCCTGAGACAAAATACTTGACACCCAAAGTTAAAGGAAGAAAAGTTTATTTAACTCACAGTTTGTAGAGGTTTCAGGCCATAGTCAACTGACTCCAAGGCAGGGTTGCTTGACAGAGGGGCATCGCAGAGGAGAAACAGTCCATGGCAAGCAGGCAGGAGATAGCAAAGCAGCAAGCAGCAGCAGCCTGTTTTTCTCATTTATCCAAGTTACCAGCCTTTTGGGTGGTGTTGCCTGGAATTATGCTAATCTCAATCAATGGACTAATTTAGCACCACACACCCTTAATCTGTATCACATGCTCTAGATCCAGCCAGCTCCAAAAAGCCCCACCTGAGAGTGCATGTGGTTTTGAAGGGACATCTAGATACGAGCCATAACAGTGTTCAACTGGCACACTATGCCCTGTAAGTATGTCCAATTTATATATCATTAAAATTTTTTATTAAAGAAAGTAGACAGACCTTTCAGGGCAGCCTTTCCCAATAGGTCGTGTTTCTACCTCATACTTCCACTGGAATATTTCACTGGATTAGTAATAGAAATTCATGGAAAGAGGGAGTTACCAAAAATACATTGTTCACTAGATATTGGGCTGAGCTAAGATCTCTTCTCAATAAGCTAATGGTGCATGTGTGTGTGTGTGTCTGTGTGTGTATTACTAGGGATTGAACCCAGGGCCTTTGGACTGAGTGACACCCTTAGCCCTTTTTTTTTTAAATTTTGGGATAGGGTCTCACTAAGTGGATTAGTTGCCCAAGTGGAGCTTGGACTTGAAACCCTCCTGCTTCAGCTTCTCAGAGTGCTGGGATTACAGGCCTGTGCCACCATGCCTGGCTTATACCAGGGTATATACTGAAGTAGAAAATAGGTGAAAAATTTTCAAACAAGTGAATATTTTTAGATCAAAGTAATGTTTTTTAATGTCAAACAATAGCAAACTTTATTAATTCATGATGGTAATACAAAATAGTACAGCTACTTTGGGAGATAGTTCAATAGTTTTTATTTTAAACTATTTCCTGCAATTACACTTCATGATATTTACACAAATGAATCAAAAATCGATGTCCTCACAAAACTGCACAAACATGGAAGCAACGAAGATGTACTTGAATAGGTGAACAGATTTTAGAAAGTGTACACCCACCCATGAAACATTACTCAGCAATAAAAAGTGAGCTATCAGTTCATGAAAAAAATATGAGGGCCACTTAGAAGTATATCGCTCAGTGAGAAAACAGTGTGAAAAGGTTACGTACTGTATGATTCCAACTATATGAAATTCTGAAAAGGACAAAATTTTAGAGACGGTAAAAATATCAGTAGTTGTCCGGGAATGAGGAAGAGGGACAAATAAGTAGAGCACAGAAGATATTTTTAGGCAACAGAATCTGCTTTGTATGATAAATGATAAATACCATTGTACTGAACTGGAAAAATACAGTTTCTCCTTGCCTTCCATAGGTTCATGGTGGGAAGAGACTCCTATAGCTCAGAGAGATTAGCAAGAGGAAAGGACGCAAGTTCATTAACAAGTGCAGCGCACATTTCACAGGAGAAACTCTGCTCAAAAGTAACTTGAGCCGGCAACTCAGATAACAGATGTGTAAGAAAGAGCGTAATTTCAGAAAAGGACAGGACAAAGAAGAGACAGGTCTACGCCAGTCAGCTTCCTTTTAATGTGACAAATACCCAAGATAAATCAGCTGAATGTGAGAGCAGGTTCACCCCGACTCGTGACTCTGAAGGCTTCACTCCATGGTCCATTGGGCCCGCTCCCACGGTGGGGGTGCATGGTACCGATGCCTGCTTGCCCTCTGGCAGCAGGAAGCAAGAGTGGGAAGAAGAGTCCAGGGCCCCACAGACACTGCCAAGAGCATTTCCCAGGGCCCTAAAACCTAGGCCACACCTCTCAGAGGCTCCACTGCCTCCCAGTAGCTCCTGGCCTGGGAGTCAAGCTTTGCAGCACATGGTGTTTAGGAGGACACTCCATACCCCCCCTCCCCCAGGCACAGGCCCAGCTTCTAAAGATTGGGAAACCTAGAAGGGGTAAAGTCTGCTCCCATATTTCCCAGGCATCACTGCCCTGGAGCTAAAGAACAAGTTTTGTAGAAGAAAATTTGCAATGTGTCCTTAGGTGGGAATGAGGTGGAGGAGGGTAGCAAACCTCTCGCATTTGTGAATCTCGGCCCGTTAGGCAGACAGAAGAAGGCAGAGAACCGCTTGCACTTTGGTGACCTTCAACTCATCCTGGGGAGAGATGATTTTCGTCTCCCTCAGGACATTTGTCCAGACTCAGATTATGCAACACAAGGAGTGACTTTAATAATAATAAGGCCTCAATCTTGGCTCATCAGAAATTAATTTAAAAATATGAGCCAGACTGGGTGGAGCAAAGCTGCAGGGGTTAGAGGCAGGAAGTGTGCTGGGAACTTCCGGCTGGTGCTTGGGAGGACACTTGCAGGTCTTGAAGTGCGGTGTGGACATGGGGCTCACTAGAAGGGGATGGATGTAAGAATGATACAGGAGCTTTAAAAATTATATGTTCTCATGGGATTGGGTCTGGGGACCTGTGTTTTCAGTTCAATAATCCCAGATGATTCAAGTGAAAATTCCTAGTCTTGGGACTCTTCTGGCAATTTTGACTTATGAGTCTCTATTTTGCCATTCAGCCTTAAAGGCAGTAATGTTGCCCTCAAGGCAGGGATTCCATGTTTGCACTTCTAAAGGTACTTGCCAGTTTTACCCCATTTAAAGCAGAGGACTCCAACTTTTAGATGAAGAAAGTGAGGAATTAAAATTCTGGTCTGAACCCACTCTGAGTTAATGGCTGCTGGGAGACAGGGGAGAGGGGTCCAGTGCTCCCCCAAAATGTGCTGCAGCTACTCTGAACTTGCTGTTTGCAGTGCCCCGCAGCAGGTCCAGGGACACTTTCTGGGGTTGTGGCAGGCTTCAGTCATGGACCTATCACAGCTGATGTTGCCTCTTTGCAGCCCTCTTCAGTGACTTGCACACAGGCCCCATCCCTCTCCCACAACGATACTGTACCCTCCTGGCAAACTCCGGGGGTCAGTCTGACTCAGTCTGTTGACTGTGCCCATGATGCTGCAGAGCCAAAGCACAAACTCTAAGACAGCCTCTCTTGCATGGTGCACTCCTCCTGTTTGTGTTTCCGCCTTGGGTAGTGTGTGCCGAGCTGGTGACACCAGGGCCTCCGGCACCAAGAGTGGCTGTCGGCTGGAGCTGATGACTGAAGATGGTGGCAGCCTGGGGATAGAGCAACAGTGAACTGCCAGTAGCTGACTGTTCCAAGCTGCAAAGAGGGAGCTTTTGACACTAAGACAGTTACCCATTGCCAGTCCATGGGCAAAAGCGCCCTCCACCAGCTGGTAGCACTAAGTGGCTGATATGGGGACCCTTTAGGGGCTCAGAGAAGAAAGTGGACAGTGGTGACTGTTGTCAGCAGAACCAGACGAGTCTGATTTCCATCACGCCCGGGGCCAAGGACCCACACGAGGCAGGACCATGGCACCCATCCATTGTCTCACTCGCTGGATTTTCCTGCTGTTCCCACAGACTTTTCCTCCCCAAGCTTTGTCTCTGAGCGATGCGCAGGAAGCTGCCAGTGACGTTGGCATCTACAACCCTCTTGCTGCAGGCATTCTGTTCTTGATGCCAAGAGTCTCCAAGTGTGCCACGTAGACTCTTGCTACTCAGAGTAGTCCAGGGACCAGCAGCATGAACGTCACCAAGAATTTGTTAGAAAGCCTGACTCACAGCCCCACCCAGCCAGCCCCAAGGCATCCAAACTCCCACCAGATCCCCAGGCGATGTCCCCTGCATCTAGAACTCTGTGACTCCCTCCCCTCATATCACAGCTGCGCGCCCTTTTTCTGGATCTGGCCATCCGGTCTGTGGGCTCTGCCGCCACTCTCAGGCTTGGCCTGGTTCCCTGGACGTCCGTCTCTGTCACCCGAGAGCCACTGACTCCACCACCGTGTTGTTCTGACTCTGCCTGTGGAGACCTGCAGGGCGGCTGAGCTGCTATGAGACCAAAAAGACCTGGAGTCATTGCAAGAAAGGACAGGTCCACTACTGACACCTCCGGTTTTGTTTGTTTGGACTTTTCTTTCTCCTTCTCTCTCTCCCTCGCACCTTTGCTCCTTTCTTCCTTCCCTTTTTCCCTTTCTTCCTTCTTTGCTTCCCCTTCCTTCCCTCCTTTCCTTCCTTCCTATTTCCTCCTTTCTTTCCTGTTGTCGTCTTTCTCTTTTCAGTGCTCCCTGGCCAGCAGCAGCAGTGACCCTTGGCAGTTTATGACAAACGAGACAGTTCAGCTAGGGAAGGCCCCACCTCTGTGTGTTAAGCGAATTCCACCCCCTCATTCTCCCCGGTGGCTCTGTTTGGATGCAGCTTCCCCAGTGAGGCAGCATTTCAGGTGAGGGCTCTAGATTTCCTACAGTGTCTCAATCGGTGTTGATTCCCACCTTCCCCACCGTGTATTCTGACTTGGAAAACAAAACAAAAGATGTGCATGACTATTGAACTAGCAGATCGTACTACTCAGGTAGGCTGCTGCTTCTTTGGGATTAAAATACAAGGGAGAGCGTTTCCGATATCTGCCAATGATCCGAGAGGCCGAGGAGCAGTTTCAGCCTGGGTCCATTGTCCTAAGAGATGAGGAGAGGTCACTGGGCCCAGGCAGGGAGACCTCAGGGGTCTGTAAGGCCTCCTTCTCCAGACAGAAACCTGGGCCTGCATTTGGGGTCTTTGGGAGACAGGTGGCAAGGGCAGGAGCAGAGGGAAGGGTCAGGGCAGGGCGTGCCTGAGGCTCCGCTGCCCTGTGCCCTGTGGCCGTTTCTTCACCTTGTGCTCGCCCTGGGCTCCCATCCTCTTCACCCCTATGGCTCCCTCCCTCCGCTGGCAAATACCAACACATCCTCCGTCCTACTTTAAATGCCAGCTCAGAGAGGCATCCTGCCATCTCCCAGGCTGGGTTCCATCCAGTTGCGTAGCTTTCTCACACTGCTCTGCCCCCTCCTCCTGGGTCACGGCAGCTGGCAGTGTCTGTGATGAAGCCCATCTGCAGAGGTGTGTGGGATTACTGACGCTGCTCGGGTGGAAGTGGCCACGTCAGCAGCTAGAGGCAGCCAACCCAGGCAAAGGCCGGGTCCAAGGGCAGCCACTACCAGAGCTCCTCTTGCTTATTCTCAATCGACTCTCTACCCTTTGATTAGCATGAAAAGAAATATGAACTCAATAGAAATGGGGTTTTCAAGTTTGAAAGCATTAGATTGTTAATTGGTGGGCTGAATGTTAACAATAATCACTCCTTAGAGAAATTAATGTACGTCACTATGTGTGGACAGGAGAAAATATTTTAGAAACACTTCTTGCTCTTCTACGGGGGAGGCTGGTAGGCCCTATCCTTAGAAACCATCTTGAGGCTTGACCCCAGCAATCTTATTTATGACCTTTGCTTATGGAGGATTTTGCTGCCTGGTGCCAACAGAATTCTGTCTGTGGAATGTATTCTTATATGGAGCAAACTTTTCATGCTAGAATGTACTTGGACACCTTAACAGCAAACTGGATCTTCATTAAGCTTTCAAATTATTTATCTAAAGTATTTTGGGCCTGTGAGCTAACAAATATTTAATAAGTGTCTCAGTGTGGGACCAATTTTTGGTCTAAGGCTTGCTTTTATTATGACTTGGTAGATAGAGAGAGGGAGCAGCCAGCTCTCAATCACTTTGAATTTCTTCAGAACTGCAATTAGCTCAGCAGAATGCCAAGGGCTATGCATGACCTAATAGTGATTATTTGCCATAAGTCTGGTGTTCACTGACAATTGTCAGCCCCACAAGGGCAAGGACCACTGACTAATGGAATTGCAGGAGCACAGGTCACTCTGGAAAGGATGGATGGCCACAGAGACTAGGCTTCCCCAAAGAGCTACAGGATGATAACCCAGGGGCAGGCCAAAGAAAATAGAATAGACACATGAGGAAAAAGAACGAAAATATATTTGCCAAGTGTATTAGTCAGCTTTGCATTGCTAGGACTAAATACCAGTCGAACAGAACTTTAAAAAGAAGAGGTTTGGGCCAGGGATTTAGCTCAGTGGTTCCACCGCCTGGCTCCCAAGTACAAGGTCCTGAGTTCAATCCCTGGTACCAAAAAAGAAAAAAAAAAAAAAAAGGAAGAGGTTCAATTTGGCTCACAGTTTCAGAGGTGTCAGTCCATGGTCAGGTGTCTTTAAGGCGGAAACATCATGGCGGAAGGGCTTATGGAACAAAGCTGCTCACTTCATGGCAGCTGGAAAGCAGAGTGAGAGAGCAGCCCCAGTGAGCAAGGGATGAAGGGCCAGACATAGTCCCTAAGCCACACCTCTGTGACCTATCCAAACACACCCAGCATGTGTCTTATTAACCTCCAGGCAGCCTCCAATCCAAGCAAGTTGACAATTAAGCTTAATTAGCACACCTGGAAAGTATGTGTTTTTTGCAGTTTTACAGGAAAGAATGGTCAGGAGTAATAGAGCAAGGACATTTATACACTGCCTTGTTTCCTTGGCACTGTTTTTGAATTCAGGCCTTTATTTTCTGACACTCTCTGCCTCCATAATAATTGGAGATTGGGTACTACAATGAAGTGCGGTGCAGTACTTTTCAATATTTTTATTTTATTCTTTTATTTTTAATATTTTTAAATCACTGAGTTTGTTATAAAGTCATCATACACCTTGGCTTCTGTGGTTTTCTTACACTTGTGTGTGTGTATAGTGTACAAAATAGTGCATATAGAAAAGGAAAATATACTCCAAGTACCGATGTGTGACGATTACCTGTTAAATGGGTCTGGGAGAAGCCTGAGACCCCTTCCTTCCGGTGCTGTTGTCCTTGTCTATCACAGGAGAGACCATGCAGTAGCCACAAGCCCTTCACATTGACTGCCGATGGTTCCGGGCTGCGTGCTTTGTGCTAGCCCGTGGCTGACTGTGTTTTGGCCAACTAGGAGCTGAAGACTGGTCGACACTGCTGTAGATCCCGATCCACAGCTCCTCTGTACCATGGGAAACCAGGAGTCACTGGGGGCCCCAGAGCCCCCGAAATGGGGCCTGCATGAGGGGACGTGTTCTCTGAGGACCCTGGACTTCAAAGATTTGGCAGAATAAGTAAACGAAGTATCTCCATCACAGTGTTTATATTCAGCATAGGTTAAAATAATATTATTTTGGAAATAATGATGCATAATGTGTTCAAAACTACGTTCACTTCACCCACTTCTTTTTACTTTTTAAGCGTGGGTAGGAAGACATTTTAAATCATGCCTGGGGTTTGCCTTTGTGGCTTCCACCTTCTTTCTCTGACCCAGTGGTGCCCTGAAGAAGGCGCTCGTGGACTGGCACCTGTTTAGGTGCAACTGGGCTTCCCGTGCTTCGGGACTCTTCACTGGAGCCTGCTTTGGATGAGCTTTCCGGGTCTTCAAACGCAGGCCAAGCCAAAGTTCCTGCCCTTCTGCCTCCGCTCCCTTTCTGTAAACCTCTGTGCTGCGCTAGGAGGCAGCTAGCTAACCCAGTGGCTGGGTGGGCTTTCCCGTTCAGTCTCCCAGCTCTGCAATTCCTGCTGCTCTCTGGATATTCATGAAGATTTAGGTTCATTCATTCAACAAGCAGCTACTGATTGCCTTCTGTGTAAATATTTGTTAGTCCCCAGGCCAGAAACACTCTCTTCTGGGTGATTGGTGGGGGAGGGTAGTTCAGTGCAGTGCACAGGATTCTCGAGTAGTAAAGGTGCACAGAAATAGCGGGTTTGCAATTGCAATCAAGGAAGATAATGCGACTTGACTCTCTCAGAGACCCACAAAGCCTTCACGGAGCACACAGCAGATCTAGACTTAAGAACCTTTTGCTTCCTTCTTCCCCTTTTCCGGTGTCCTGGGGATTGAGCCAGGGCCTCACACACGCTAAGTACATACTCTGTCTGCACTGAGCTGCATCCCAACCTGGACAAGGTTTTTGAACGATCTGTAAGACTCTCTGGGGAAGAAGTTAGGCATCGAGTCCAGCACACGGAATGCAGGATGTCTGCACGTGCCAGTGGGGGGCATTTCAGGTGCCCCAAAGCAAGGTAGGGCATCCGCATTCCTCAGCAAGGGCTCACCTAAAGGACCTCTTCCAACTCTTGCTTCAGGGGATTAAAGAGAAAGAAGCAGCATCTCCGATAGCTGACTGGAGGGTTATTTCTGGCCCAGCAGCAGAATAGGGGTGAATCATGGCTGAACAAAGGGTTTGAGGGCTCCTTACTTGCATGATAATTGTCAAGAAACTCAGGAAAAAGTGATCACTAAGTTCAAATGAGGTAGTTAAGGCATCTGAATTAGAATGGGCCTTTATTTTTTATTTTTGGCTGAGAGGGAGAGAAGGGGGAGAAGAGAGGAGGAACCTCACCATGGATGTGAGATGAGCATCCTCACACAGTTGTCCCCTGCTCCACTCTGAACTACTGAGTTGGCTGTGGCCTGCAGGTGCGACCCTCGGGCTGTATCTGGACACCATGGACTTTTGCCTCAAGATCAGGAGTTTGCAGCCCAGCCATGGCAAAGGCCCTGGGAGTGGCGCTCATGCCTAGGAGTGCGAGCCCTGCCTCCCTCCTGTGGGTCGCTCAGCAGGTGCCGCACTGGGCTTCTCAGTGCCTCCTCCCTCAGCTGCGCCTGGTGGGACTGAGGCTCCCTGGGGACCCACAGATGGAGCCTGATCTGGCCAAGGTGCCAGCCTGAGAAATAAAATTTACAATGTCTTAGAAAAGACTGTAGTTTCTACCATGCAACTTTTTCATTTAGGAAGATGTCTATCTTGAAGAATGGTATACAGTGACTAGCGCTAACAGCTTTTCCTTTTGTCTTGCTCTCCCTCTCTGTCTCTCTGTCTGTCCATCTCTCTTTCTCTCATCTCACCCATTTGAAAATCAGACATCCCAATATTTTATTTCCAGATGTTACAGCATATATCTTGCAAACAAGGAAGTTTTCCTATGGAATTAAAATAAAGTGATTGCAATCAAGAAATCTAATATCAATTTTACCTAATATGCAATCCATATGCGGAGTCCCCTGTCACTTAGTGACCTTTAAGGCTGTTTAATCAAAGTTCCCACATTGCACTTGGTTGATGTGCTTTTTTTAAAATATGAAGAAATCCTTTTCCTTCCTTCCTTCCTTCCTTCCCTCCTTTCTTCCTTTCCTTTTCTCTCTCTTTCCTTTTTCCTCTTTTTCTGTATTTTTCTTTCCCTTTGGTGGTTGGCATGTTTACTGTTCTGTTTGTGTGTTTGTTTTAAAGGTGCTCAGAACATGGTACCAAAATATGCTACTTTTGGATATTGATTACTGTATTTTCAGCTGAAGGCAACTGAGAAACCAGCAGGTACAGGAAAGTACTTCCGCCTATCCTCTTCTAGCTAAAGCAGGTCATAAAATCATCAGAAATATGTACCTCTCCCATACCATAAGGAGAATACTCCTGTGACAGAGACATGAGTCTGTGCAAACCCTACTGAAACACCCCTCCCCCCATCCATTTCCCCTGTACACTTCCCAGTCACTTCCCCACAACTGACCACCTCACCTAGCCCCTCTTTCTTGTGTCTTGGCATATCTTCAGAATGTATCCCTCTCTGTTAAAATGGTATTTCAGCCCCCAGGTTTAATTGCTGCTTTTGGTTTTTTCTTTTTTTTTTGGTACCGGGGATTGAACTCGGGTCCTTGCAATTGCAAGGCAGGCTGTGGAACCACTGAGCTAAATCCCTGGCTGCTTTCGGTTTTTCCATTTCCTTCTATGAAGAATGTGCCATATAAAAATATAAATATCAAGTAATATTTATTTCTTTTTCCTCTCCTGTTAATCTACTTCTTTCCAGGCATAGCACCTGAGAGGCAAAGTCTTTGTCCCCTGTAGTGCATTTCGCCGCTGTGACATTGAATGTCACGACATTTCCGAGAGGGGCCCAGGATACTTTCTTATGCAGTGTCCACATCCCAGGTCCATCCGATGTTGCCTGTTGACGAGGCCTTGTTAAAAGTGTTTGGTCAGACAACCATATGGTGGTGGGTCCTTCCCACCACATCTCACAGGACATGGATGAGGTCCGTCCGTGAGGAGAACAGACATTTATGAGTTACGAGCTTGACTCTTCCCAAATGGGAGGTACACCTGCATCATTTCACCCGCATGGCCCAGACGTTGGGGACATTTGTGGGGTCTGCATTTGTCCAGTTGTTCATTAGTAAAACAGAACAGTGCACAGAGAACAATGGTTTTTGGGGACGCTGTTGGTGACAGGAAGGGTTTCACCGCGTGTCTCCTCAGGCAGCTAATTTGATGTTAACGCTGTGTTAATCACTCTCTTGCTGCCTCTCCAGTTCATATTTAGGAGATGTTCCA
The DNA here is from genome assembly GCF_000247695.1 of Heterocephalus glaber. The sequence continues at coordinate 2,931,336 of NW_004624805.1, forward strand.
CCTTGCACACAGCTCTGGCTGCATATCTCTGGCCAGGACTTTCTCTCTCCCCTGGGGAGACATCGCTTCCCTTGCACATGTGGAGTTGAACTTTTCTTCTCCCCTCTCAACCTGCGGAGTGAGCAGACCCTGATGAACTCCACACCTGTGTCTTATTCTCTCTGCCAGCAGAGCCAAGGAGTAGAGAAGCTGGTCCTGAGGGGCGTGGGGGCAGGGAGCAGTGTGGGAGCCCAGAGCCCCTCTCAGAGATTTTCCTAGGAAGGCTTCTCCTCCTCCTCAGAACTTTTGTTTTCCTGTAGAAGGAGGCAGCTGGGAGATTCTGCAGAGACCCATATTTTCAGACCAGTGGATGCTGCTGCTAATTGATTATTGATTGATACAGGCATTGTGTTATGAGCACTAAGGATCAGCCCCTGCTTCCTTGTTGCTTATCTGTTCGTTGAACAAAAATTCAGTTTCTTTTTGGGTCCCCAGCGGGGTGGCCTTTGGAATAAAAAAGAAATAAAAACACAGCTTGTTCTCTTCTCAAATTTAACACTGAACATTTACATCAGAAAAAATATTTTTACACCACTTATAAAGATAGAGCCTGTTGTCGACCTAAACAGACCTCTACTGTGATGGTTAATCTTGGTGGTCGAGATTGAAGGGACTGGAAAACACCTAGGAGAGGAATAAGACACACTTCTGCACGTGTCTACTAGGGTGTTTCCAGGGAAGATTGGCATGTGGGACAGCAAACCGGGGGAGGGCCCACCCTGAATGTGGGTGGCACGGTCCCACAGGCTGGGGGCCTGGAAGGAGCAGAAGCAAGAGGAAGGGCATTAGCACAGCTTCCCTCTCCCCACCCCTTCCTCTTTCCTGGCACTGTGAGGTGTGACTTCAGAAAATCACAGTTCTGGGTGTCTCTGTGGATGACTCACGAGTAGGCCCGCAAACTGAGAGGGGAAGACCCATCCCAGATGTGAGTGGCACTGAACAATAGGCTTGTAGCCCGGGCAAGGTAAAAAGTGTAAGAGGAAGGAAGCATCCTTGTGTTGAAAGAGCTCCACTCATCCCCATCTCCTTTGGACATGGTCTCATTTCCTTGGCCTTCAAAGGCAGTAACTTCCAATGCTGGTAACTCAACATCGAGCATCCAGGCCTTCTCCTTTGGACTGGTGCTGCTTCCTTGATTCCTCTTGTTCCATGGCTCTCATCTTCTTGGCTGAACAGCTACTGGACCCCTCAGCTCTCCAGTATGCAGATGGCTGCTGTGGACTCTCCCACCTCTGATCTGTAACCCCACCCAGTAAATCCCCTTGCATAATTATAGAGTCTCCATCGAGTGTGCTCCTATAGAGAACCCTAACTAACACATGTGGTATACAGCTTTGCTGGGCCATTTCCTTCTGCCATGAAGTTCATCTGTGGCCTAGAGCAATCAGCCAGCCAACCATGGACTGAAACCTCTGAAACCGTGAGCCAAAATAAATCTTTCCTCTTTTAAACTGATTTTTTCAGGTATTTTATTACAGCAACCAAAAGCTAAAAACCACAGATAGTTTGAGAAGAGTCATTGACATAGTCACCCAATATCTGTGTACTCACTATTAATGGACAGACACTGTCACCAGGGAGCTCATTGGCTTACAAGGTAACATTACGAAACACATTGCCCTGATGTGAACATATATGTTCTTACTCAAAGGGCACTAAATAGTGCTAATATTTATTTACTGAACATGTACTTCATTCTGGGCACTGAAATACCTACCTATTTTACAGACAGCCACATTTATTCTCCATCTTTTGAGATACAGTAGATAGTATGAGACTGAAAGTAAAAATACTATTCATAGTCAGTTGAAAGAAAAAAATATGGCATATACATGTTTTTCAGCCTTAAAAAGGAAGGAAATTGTGACATTTGCTACAATATGCTAAGTCCAGTGCGGGGTGAAGCTGGTCCCCTCTGGATCCTGTGCTCCGGAAAAGTGACCTCTCTCTGATGTTGAGGGTCCTGTCCCTCCAAGTGTCCACTGCCCATGGGGGTTCATGGTTGTGACCTCTGGGAAGATCAAATCAAATAACTGTGATTGGATGAGTTTCTATTTTTTCTTACAGGACATGAGCGTTTTTACATTGCAAGTAGCTGCTAATCCTTCCACTTGCTTTCTTGAGAAATCTTTTCCAGCTTGAGAAATTTGCCCTGCTGGTGACTAGGAACAGAGTGGAAACTCCCAAGCAGTCATAGATGTGGGCTGCTTCTCTGTAGGTTGGTCAGACTTCGGAGCGCAGCCTTAGGTCCATTCCCTCCTCAACCACCTCCCAGCGACTCTGACCTGGGTGGGGTCTGCTCAAGACTGTCTGAGCATACTGACTCCAAGCGCCACTTAAAGTGGGATTCTGACAGAGGACGTTTCTGCTGTGTTCTGGTTCATTCCGTAAGATAAGGGTGCACAGAATTATACTTAGTTGTCTACATGTAGCCTCAGCCTCCTCTCAGCCAGAAGAGAGGCAACTTCCCTTGCCTCGGAGTCAGAGTGGGAAGGAGCGCTGGTCTCAGGACTGGGAAAGCCAGCAAAAAGGGTGATGAAATTCAGCTATCACCAGCAGGAAATGAATCGATCTAGAACAGGGACCAGCAGACTTTTCTGTAAAGAGCCAAACATAGGTATTTAGGCATCTAGTTACAACCACTCAGCTCACCATGAAAACCAGCCATAGACTGTATGGAAGCATGGGCATGGCTGTGTTCCAATAAAACTTTATTTATAAAAGCAGGCACCGGCCAGTTTTGGTTCACAAGACAAGCTGTAATTGCCAAGTCTGATATAGAATGCTGTTTCCCTTTGCTGAGCACTGTTGTGCTGGTTTATCTCTGCATTTCCAATGCAAATACATTAGCAACAGTGGTGGTGACACTTGGCACTTATATTTGTATTGCTGCTGCATGTATGCAGACTCTCTCTTGGGCCTACAGACACTCATCTGTGCAGCCCACTCCACCTCCCACACTAATCCTATCCCAGGTCCCTCATCTCTGACTTGAATGACTGTGATAGAGGAGTCCTAACTGGACATCTTTCCTCCCCTCCTGCCCTGTCCAGTTTTCTATTCCAAAGCTTGAGAGATCTCTTAAACATGTGTGTTCAATCATATCACCCTCTACCTAAAACCCTGCAACAACTTCCCATCGCTCTGAGGACTAAAATTCAAATGTTCCCTCTGACGCTGAGACCCCCGGAAGGCTTGGCCCTGCCCACCTTCTCCCCTACCACTGTCCCTCACTCTCTGGGCTCAAGCCACGGGGCCTCTTCCGAGTACCCCTAACTCACCTCAGCCCTCCCCAGAACAGCTCCTCACCCTGGCATTTCCAATCCCTCGTTGCTCTTGGTTAATTCCCCTGTCTTCATTTCAGTGGCCACTCCCCCAAGACAGCCTTTTCTGATGCCCACATGAGGGCAGGACCCCCTGTTATTTTCCCTCCACTCCCTGAATTTTCATTTCATTGGATGAAGAGTTCCTCATTTCTCTGTTACATCTCCTGGCTCCTGTTCAGCCCATGAGCTCCACGAGGGCAATGACCAGGCATGTCTTAGTCAAGCTATGTTCTAAGCACCTAGCAAAGCACCTTGCAGTGGGTACTTAGTCAGGAAACAAGGGATGAATCATGGTGTGGACATATCCAGTGGAACCAGGTCCTCACCTGAGGCATCAGCATGAGGGTCAGGTTGGGTAGTAGAAAGAAAGGGGGCTCAAAAAGGAGCAGGCGACCGAGACTTTGAGTGTCATTCAGTCTGGAGAGAGGTGGGAAGGGGAACAGCCGTGTGCCAAAGGCAGAGGATAGCTGCCAGGCAACGGACCACGTGGTCTGCTCGGGATGGGGAAGCCGACACCGGGCCACAGCCGGCGGTGCCTGGAAAGCACATTTTATCAGTCTAGGAAAAGCTTTCTTCTTCTTGTCATATCCTGGCCTGGCATGTGGAAATCAGGGGTCTGCTCTTTAGTCCCTGTGATCTTCCATCTATCGTCTGCCGGAAAGTCACTAGAACTTGTTTGCCCTTTGGCCAACATCTTCAAATACCCACCAGGCGGTGCAGCAATAGGCTTGACTACAAGCCTGTAGTCAAATGCTCATTGTACGGGGACTGATGAAGCTTGCAAACTCCGCTTTCCTTTCTCTGATGCATGGCACTAGCCCGGTGAAGGGCTGAGGGTGATGTCCACAGCTGATGACCTGAACATGAGTCCCAGCTCCCACACCCAATGCTACCAACTCTAGGAGAGCAACTTAGCCACACTACATCCGCCACACCCACCTACCCAATGTGGGAAATTGGAGTCTACCTCGCAGGTGCTGTGGGCTAAACGGTGTCACCCATGGAAATCAGCACGTGCCCAGCATGTGACAAGCATGTGGTAACCAGTGTCACTGTGATTGTGTCAGAGCCAGATTGCAGGGCCGTCTTGGGCCATGGACTGGATCAATGCAGAAGCCACAGTGGGATCTGACATTTCTTTGCTCATCTGAGTGTGAGGTGGTCCTTGGGACCCTCATGCAGCGAACAACTCCTGGGCCACTTTGGTGCTACGACCACAGCCAGAAAGGTAGGGGAACCCTATTCAGTGAGATGAGTATGTCCTTTTCTCTCTGCCACTGCAGTGTCAGCTTCCACTGTCCAGAAGGAAGCCCCCGGGCAAAGTTATAGCTTCCTTTCCAGCTCTAAAGCTTCCCACTAGCAAAGCATGGGGGCGGGGGTGCTCCTTTGATCTCTGTCCCATCCATTCTTCCCCAAATCACAGGCCCAGGACCTCCCGCCAATTTCTGATCTTTTGTCCCAAGTCAATTCATGAACAGCCATAAATTGCTTTGAAGATAAAAGCACCCTCCATGCACCAGGACACCGCTAGTATTTTAATAAATAGAGCCTGCACATGTCTTCTTGACATATGAGCTGTTCAAAATATTTGTCTTGTTTTGCAGTTCAGCTGCATGGGAAAAGTCCTTGGCCTGTCTCTCGTGTATACTCCTCCATGTACCACCGTGTGCAGTGAGCTCTGTTTTCATAAAAATGTTTGCCTTCTTCCAACAAAGGAAATTGATGTTTCCCTTGAGGGATATGTCTGTTTGCCAAAACTCAAGTAATTAGTTTTAGAGATATGTACTTTTAAAATGTCTAATTTATTGCAATGCTTATAAATGCCAATAAAATGTACTATACTACTCAAAAAGACAACAAAGGTCTATGCACACTGAAAAAAAAAAGAAATAAATATGTGAACATTGTAATGGATCTACATTTAGACATAAAAACAGGTTTTGCTTGCAGAGGAGAGAGAGAGCATTTTAGTTCTCTAGATCTACCACTAATGGCTATTCTATACCCAGAATAAGAAGCATCTTTTAAAGAAATGTCTCTAGGGAACATATTGGACCTTGTCCTGGAAAACTGCTTGGACCACCCCACTAATCCTTCTCTGACCATTACTGTGTTTTCACCTGCTCAGTTTCCTTGGCAGCTCCCTGAGAAGCACCAGGGCTGGCTTGTGTGCTGATAGCTGGAACCAGGCAGACAATAAGGAGGCTGTTGAAGAGGCTGATAGGGGCCCCCAGGATGTGGAAGCAACCCATTCATAAACCCTGGACCTTGCACTAGCACTGAGGAGCACCCCTCACATCTGCCACAGGCGGCAGGCTTTGTCCCTTGGTCTCCACTCCAAGCTTGACTGATGTTCATCTTAGCCTGATTTTGCTTCTCCTTCTTCTCAGGCCATACTTCAGGGAAGACTTGAGTCCATGAAGCCCAGTGGGCCACTCTTTGAGAGGAAGTCAGCTCCTTCACAGCCCACCAGGGCTTCTCGTCCTCCTTGGGCTGAGGTCACTGAAGTTCTGGCTGGAACCGTTTTCCCAATAACTGCTTCTGTCAAAGGTTTTATGAGAAGCTGACCTGTCTTTCCATAGACCTGGCTTTCTGGGCTTAGCCAGGAGCCCCAGCCTGGCTCCACAAACTGCACTTGAACCCCAGAAGCCCTGTTGACCTGGCCTCACCAAAGGCCTTCTCTCCTCTAAGTTCCCAAAGGACTCATTACCTGGATCCCGCTGGAGTCTGTTCCTCTGCTGTACATTGCCTGTGGCATCTGGGGCATCGCTGGGTCCACATTGTAATTAAATTTTTCTCGTATGTCTCATTTCCTCGACTAATTTGTGCTTAGCAAGGAAGGAAGGCACAACTTTTGAAATCCACACCTAGGAATTCAGTCCCAGGGTGCCTGCTGAGGACTGGCACGTCTGTCGGCACCTCCAGCATCTGTTACACCAGACACGGCCTGGAATATCTCAGCAGCCTCACAAGGCAAGCGTGTGTTCCAGAATATTCCCTGAAATACCCATTCGGAGATCACCTCTGTCCTAACAAGATGAGCGAATGCACTCACAGGCCTTTCTCTCTCACAAGAGCAAGCTGCCCTGGCTGTCCCTGCACCGGGATCGCAACGGCAGTCCCACCAGTGTGCAAAATGCATCAGTGCAGAAAATCACATCCCTCAGGTCAGGCACAGCATGTGTTTGCTCCATTTGAGCCAGGGCTTCCAGGGAGTGACAGCAACATTCTTGTCCAGAACCGAAGGAATGTTCTGTTTTACTGACAATTTCCAGAGGGCCGATCTGGCTGTGGGGCCAACATAGTTCCCTGTGACCAGTACTGTGGGACCAGAAGGGGGTTCTGCCCCTCCTCTCCAGCATGCTCCCAGGCATGGCCAGCTGAGGAGCTGCTGCAGTCTGTGTGTGCTGATGTCCCCGGCCAGCCTGTCTCCTTGCTGTGCCGAAACATAGAGCCCGGATGCCTTTTCTCCTCTGGGGAAACCAAGCTCCACATACCTGGCTTCTGTGGCAGTCTTGAACCTGGGGTGGGACGTCTCTGACAGGTCCAGCCAAGCCATAGGCATGTGCCCCGGGCCCTGTGTGCAGCAGCCCGAGGAGCGGTCTCCTCTTGCAGGTCTCACTCGCTTCCAGGGCTCCAGCACACAGCCGCTCGGCCATGCATAATTGATGACATAATACAAGCTGCTCTGGCTGCAGGAAGAAATATGATACGGCATAAATCACCCTGCCACAGCAAAAATGAGGTTGGAATCCAAAATTTTAAAATGATGACTGCTCATTAAAGGCATCATCAGATGAGGCATTCTTCTCATATCACATAACTTCTTCAGGAGAAGGGGAGCTGCCTCCCTGTGCGGCATTTGGAGACAGGGAAGAGGAAGGAGATCCCTGCTCCTGGGGTGCTGGATGTGCCAGACAGGTTGCTGCTGGTCCTTCTGGTTTAACCCTCCTAGCAAGCTGACTGGTGCAGACCCTGTTTCACAAACTGAGGAATCAAGTTTTAGTCTTCTCACATTGCTATAACCAAATACCACACAACGGTTGGGTTAAAAACAACAGAAATTTATTTCTCGCAGATCTGGAGGCTGGAAGTCTGAGTTCAGGGTATCAGCATGTCGGACTCTGCTAAGGTCCTCTTCCTTGTTCATAGATGACACCTTCTGGCTGTCTCCTCACCTGGCAGGAGAGGCAAGTGAGTCCCCAGGTGCCCTTTTAATGGGGGAATTGAACACATCCATGAGGGCTCCACTACCATGAACTAATCATCTACGAAAAGCCTCACCTCCAAACACCATTGCATGGGGGAGAGATTTCAATGTATGGCTTTTGGGGAGTGTCATGGTTTATATCTAGATGTCCCTGAAAGCCTCATGTGCTTGTGGGTGGGGCTTTGAGGAGCTGATTGGATCATGGGTGTGTGATACTCTCGGTGGATTAATCCATTGATGAGTTCATAGCTGAGTGTGATGTTGAGGTGAAGCCTGGTTGTGTTGCAGAATTCCAACAGACAGGAGAGACCACATGGGAGTCAGGAGGATTTATTTGAGGTATATATGCCAGCTCAGTGGACTCTATCCAAAATGGCTAAGCGTTGAACAGAGAGAAGTTCCAGCTTTTACACATTTCGTCCAAGGCGGTTTTTCTAGTGACATAGCAAGTGAGTTTACTAGAAAAGGACAAGGGTGGACTAACTTTGCTTTGAAAAAAGTCAGTGTCTTATGAATCATATGAAAAGAGAATGTCATGAACTTGATTTATAGGACATCATCGTCAATTTTATCTGGTCCAAAACAAGGAGTTACAGCTACAGGGGTGGGGTGGGGGCTCCAAGGAGGGGGAACTGCCCAAGGCTGGGAAGTAACTTGTTTTTCTTTAAGTCCTGCTTCAGTTGGAGGAGGTGGGTCACTGGGAGGGTGGCCTGGAAGGGTCTGTCTCCCTCCTCCTCCCTTGATCTCTCTCAGCTTCCTGCCACCATTCCATGAGCTGTTTCTCTTCTGCCAGGTCTTCCTGCCTTGGAGACAGGTGACCATGGATTGAAACCTCTACAAACTGAGCTCAAATAAACCTTTCTTCCTTAGAGTTGTGGGTATCAATATTTTGTCTCATCAACAAGAAAGTAACAAGACACACTCATTGTACATTACCTAGACCCAGAGAATTAAGAAATTTGCCTCTGGGCAGTCTGGGAACATGTGTGGTACACATAGCTCTTGCCTGAGTCCTGAAAATTCAGGGCCCTTTCTAACATCACAAGGCTAGAGTAAGACAGGAAGGACGGGGCCCCAGACGTCTGAGAAAAGCAGCCTCTGGGTGGCCCTGAGAGCAGGAGCTGCTCAGAGGGAGCAGAGGCAGCATGGGCAGCCCTGAGCCTCAGGATGCTGGGGACACCCTGGCATTGGACGGGGATACGGAATCTGGGAACCTTAGAGCTCCTGGGTGAAGGAGAGTGACCAGACGTGCGCTGCAGCCCCAAACCTAAATGCACTCCTGTTGATATGGTAGCATGCGTGTTCCAATGTGCAGCTAGGGTCTTGTTTACTTCTTTTTCCTCCCATGGTGCCTGATGAAGACACTGCACATAGTCAGTGCTTTATAAATGTTGACAAACTTTTTGTATGAGTCCACAGTGGCCATTGCTCTTCCCTTTCTCTCAGAGCCAGACTCCCCGAACTTAAGTGTGCTTACAAGGACAGAGCAAGGGCAAGCTGCCACTTCCTTTGACACTGACAGCTCAGGCAGATGATGCCGCTGGCAAAAAGTCTGCATCCCTGCTGAGCATGCACCCCTGCCCTGGCCTTGCTGGAGGAGTTGGTGACCCCAGCACGCATGGATAAGCAACAGCACTGACCTCCCTGCTAGTGATGGAGTCAGGGCTGGGCAATAGAGGTGAAAGAGCGAAGGGTACAAACCAAGGGGTGGCCCTATGGAGAAAGAAGCACACGCCAACCTACTGGGGACAAAACCCACAGCATTATTCCACAGGCCCAGGGCCTTCAGAAGGGAAGTTCCCAATGTGAACAAAATGGTTTTCCTTTCACTAAACATGCCCGAGTTCTCATATGCAGGTTCAAATCCAAGTACTGCTATTTCCAGTCCCAGCAGCAGCTAGACAGGAAGCAGGAAAGAGAAGAGGGTGGCAGAGTCCCCAGGCTCTGGGCACTGCAGATTTCTCCAGGGTCATTTTCCCCAGGGACTGTGAGGGAGAAAGGCAGGGAGCTCGAATAGAGGCGAGGACAGCGCCTCAACCGAGAAGGCTGCTGAAGAGGAGTGGCCCCGCTCTGCCTCGCTGCTTTCCGTGTGGGGTTGTCTGCATCCTTTTGCCCTTTCCTCCCTTCCTTTCTCTCTCTCTCTCTCTCTCTCTCTCTCTCTCTCTCTCTCTCTCTCTCTCTTCCCTGAGGGTTGAATCCAGTAACATCCCTGGCTTTTTGGCTTTTGAGTCAGGGTCCTGCTGTATCACTAAGCTGCGCAGTGGGGCTTGAACTTGCAGTCCTGCCTCAGCCTCTCGGAGTGCTGGGATTACAGGCTCCCACTGCCATGAGTGGTTTGTCTGTCTGTTTTGTGTAGCTATAAACAAATACCTGAGACCAGGTACCTTATAAAGAACACAGGTTTATTTCTTAACTGTTCTGCAGGCTGGGAAGTCTGGGATGGAGGGGCCCACAGCTTCGAGGCCCCGCATGCTGTATCACCCTGGGGACGGGGGGCAGGAGAGTGGGACAGACAGGAGAGGCTGGGCGCACCTCTTGGACAACTGGCTCCCACGATGAGGACCTCGGTCCTTCATGAGCACAGAGCCCTCAGGACCTTAGCATTTAGAGGGTTGTCAGTTATGTGGCAAACTAGTAAGGTGCAATCAGTGCCCATTTCCAATCATGAAGACATTTTCGAGGATTCAAATTCAGTGTGGAAAAGGGGTGGAAATACAATATAAAGATATCAAATTTCCCACGCTAATAAAGGAATACTTATGTATTTTTAAATGGATAACAGTTTGTATCAACTACTTTTGTATTTATGTTCCACTAGATATATTTTTGAAACAGTAATGTAACCATTTAAAGTGTCAATATTGACATTCTATAGAAAGTTCTGTGTTTTGTAATTATTTAATTTTTGAAGAAAATGATTTAAATGGTAAAAATGTGCAAGGGAGAAGAGATTTTAAAAATTCTTTTAGGGTACAGGTGAGTAAAGAGATTGGAAGACAGTTGCGAATTATCAGATTGGGGATCCTGAAGAACAAACCCCCGCATCGCCATATTTTATTTTTTTCATTCCCAAGATTTTGTGTTAAATTGTGTTTGCATATTCCTCAAGGTACAGCTGCATGTGCCGTCCCAAGCAAGATGAACCCCGTGGTTCCGTTCATCCCCTCAACTTGCTGGTCTTCCATCCCATTTGGGATTCAGGCGTGGACGAATGCTGGACCTTTCCTCCGTCAGCCGCGCTGGGTGTGCAGGACCAAGGCAGACGCCACTTCGGGAACAGAGTGCAAAAGCATTTGGCCTCCTCTTCCAAAATACGTCCTGTGATCTCCATTAACCTGAGCAGAACTGTCAGTTTACCACCCGACTGTGAGCAGGTGGCACAGGACTGTGTGGAGCATAATGTTAGACGGGACCTGTGTCTTAACAATACGAACAATGGTTAACAAGGAAAGGTCTGGAAACCCTGGTTTTCAACCTTAGCCAGCACCTCTCCCCCTGGGCTTCTGGGAATGGGGAGGAGGAAAGACACGGACCCACAAAGCAAGGACCCACTCACCCGGAGCTGGGGCAGCCTTCCCCGAGGGCCCACGGTGGGGACCCTGTGTTAGTCTCCAGAGGCCTGAAACACCGCTTTCCCAGACTTGCCTGCACCTACCGTGGGGATGCAGCACTGCGGGTCTGAGGGCACAGTGGGCCCTTCACTTAGGAACTCAATTCACGCATGAGGGCTTCTGTGACTCAAGTTGGTTGTAAGTCAAGACTATTTTTCCCAAAAGAAATAATGGAAATACCCATAATGTGTTCCAAACTTTCCAAAGCACCCCTTCCTAAAAAAGAGTTGCATAATTGTATAATTTACCAGAAATACCAAGAATTTTCCTAGTGTATTCACCAAAACGTTGTAAAATGTACCTAGCTTACCTCCAACAATTTCGTACTGTACTCACCGTTCAAGCTGACACCTTTGGCTTGCAGGAAGGGAGGAGGAGATGGAAGGTGTTTATGTTTGGAAGGAGTGTCCCCTTCCGTAGGAACATCAGGAATCTGGCTGTGTCCTTTCTCTCCTTGGGACAGTCTATAGCCCACTCGGACCTGCTTCTGGTTCACTAGGTCCCAACCTTTTCAGAACTCAAAACTGGTCTAACGTCTGTTTCTGTCTTTCTTAACACTGTTCTCTAGTACGATATGACACTGCCATTCAGCCAGTGAATGCAACAATTGGCTTTTCCTCTGTCTGGTTGGGTCATCTCTACAAATGTCTGTGGCTCTGTCCATTTTTTCAGGATTTCCTTTATTTCAGAAGAACTTTGCTGTACTGGCTGCTGATACTCCCCCTCCTCTTCAGAAAGCTCCTCAGCACCCATTCTCTGCTGCTCATCCAGAAGCTGCTGAAGTTTCTCTGTGGACAGTTCCTCTGAGTGTTCCTCCACCAGTTCCTCAGCATCACCACTGTCTACCTGCAAGCCATGGACTCTGCTGTAGTGACAGTGTCATCCACCACAGGGTCAACTTAAAGCTCAGGTTCCTTTACACAGCCTTCAAAGTCTCTCTCCTGTATAATTTTAGGCCACACTTTCTTCCTGGCAGATCTCAGGGTCCTTAGAGAGACATTGGCTCAGGATTTCTCAATAAACCCCACAAAGGAAAGACCAGCATTCGGGTCATAACTCAAGACTTTGGTCGTAAGTTAAAACTAAAATTCCAGTCATAACCTGAGTTGTTTGTATGTCAGGCTGGTCGTAACTCCAGGTCCACTGTACTCTGTTCTGCCTGGAGCATTCTCATGGTAGTACGGAGTCCTAGCTCACTGCACCTGTAAACAGGGCTGTGGTGGGAAGATCTGGCTTAGATTTCAACAGCGTCAAAACTTCAGGGATTGGGAAACCCCCACAAATACTAATCTTAGCATTTGGAATTCTCATCCTTTTGTTTATCTTTTGCAATTTCATTTATTCTCTTGTTTAGTCATTCATTCACTCTCCCGTCCAATAGACCAGACTTTCTGGTGCAGTTTTAGGGTTCCTTCTTGGGTAGACTTAGGCTGGGTGGTGGCGAAGTCTCTCACACTCAATGCCTTTCAGTGGATTCCTTTGCTGACTGCCTGAGTGAGAGGCTTCCAGCCCGTGTGCGCATGAGAAAGAAGGGAGAGGAAACCACACACATGCTAGGTGGGGTGAAGGCTGCCGCCAGGCCCAGGACTCAAAGCCTGCAAGGATGGAGCCCCTGCTCCAGAACACAGAGCCTGGCACCTGGCGCCCACACTGGGAATCCTCCCTCTGCAGCCCCAGCCGCACAGCTGGGCGAGCAATCAGAGAGTGCTAGGTGTTAGAAGAGGTAGGAAATGCACTGTTCCTATCAACCCAACAAAGCGACAAGGCATGTTCAGTGTCCCAGCTGCTGCGACGCTACCTAAGCCTTAAAGGCCGGCAATGGCTCCTTTCACATTCATGCATTATTCTTCCTCTTCCCTCTACTCCAGTCTGCAAGAAAGAGGCTGAGTGCTTTTCCATGGATGATATGTTCAAATCCAGCCCCCCGTTCCACTCTGTCTCCTAAGAAAGTGGAGGCAGTGGCACTCCCTACCCCTACAGATCCAGCTGTTTATTCTTCCCAGAAGGTTCCTGTGCCTACAAAGCCTCCACCAAGGAGCTCACTCCTGGCTGGGCACCACCTTTCACTGGAAGTTTTGCCTCTCACCCTGGCCTCTCTCCCAGGCCTTTCCTCATGTGCTTCCCTGGGAAGATGCACCGAGCCCCACGGGCCTCAGGTGGCAAGGACAATGGCATGGGTTACAGGAGTTTGTATCTATTACAGACAAGACCCAAACCCCCAGCCCAACGTGGCTCAAATGTTCTGCACAAAGGCTTGGGGAGTCTTCAGGGTGTTGTGCTGCCATGGGGTTTCTCAAGAACAGGAAACCACAAATCATACTGAAATCATATTGAAGTGGAACATTTGCCCAGCCATGGCAAGGCCCTGGGTTCAATCTCCAGTACTGCAAAAAATAAAATAAAATAAGCTCATGTTGAATGTACCACATCTGGCATGTTTATCCTAAACTGGTCATGAACTGGAGGGCTTGACTAAGTTTTCCTGCAAAAACCACCTAGTTTGCTGGGTAGGAGAGCATGCTTCCTGGTGAGGCGAAAACTCATTACTGTAGTCTGCGATGAAAGCCAAGGCCTGGAACAGATTTCAGTGAAACTGGTTGAAGTTCTTCGCCTTGCTTAAACCTGGAGCAAGTGGAGCTTTTAGGTTTCAAAATGAAGCCCAGTGACAAAGCTTATAACGAATCATTTAGGAGCTTATCTTCAAACGCGGAGGCCTCTTCAGCAGGGCCACTGTTTGAAAATATTCTAAAAACCACAAGGAACATCTTCCCGATGAATCACAATCTGCCTGGTACTAAGAGAAATCAATCAAATGAGCCTCGGTTTTCCCTTGGACCTTTTGGACAATTCAGATAACAGCACATGGTGGCTGCAGTCCACATTGTTTTCAGACCTGAAGTTTTATTTGCCATTTGAATTTGTTCTGAGGCAGGAAGTAAGGGTCTGGAAAGATAAATGAAAAGAGGGGGTGGTTTTAGCAAACAGACTTTGAATACATTTTCTAAGTGATTTTTTTTCCAAGATTGACTAGTCCTGGGATTCAATCCCCTGGCCAAGTCCTACGAGATTCTTTCACCTATTAGTGCCTGGATTCTTTCTCTGAGCAGCCGAAGAAGAAGTTAATTAGCCTACAAGAACTTCTCAGACTGCACATCAAAACAGGGTTGGAGGGAGGGCAGGGGAAGGGGGAAAAATAAGAACCAAGAGATTATGTAAAGGTGCAAATTTCCAATGATGAATGTCGTCATATTGTACACCTAAAATGTACCAATAAAATTCATTTAAAAGAAAACCAAACCAGCCAAAGGCAAAGGACTGTAAACAGAGAGGGCCCGCCCTCCAGTCCTACTGCAGCCTGGATGAGGAATTCTTCTCTGCACACCTCACCAGAGCCAGCCCAAGAGCACTGCCACCCCTACCCAGATGGTCGGGTTGGGCCAGCCCAGGCCCCAGCCCACGTCAGTGCTGATTGTGTGCTTAGAATCTGCCCTGCAGGAAAGCAAGCAGGAGGGTATAGAAACCCCAACAGCGAAGGTGTGGGGTGGCAGCTGGACTGATGTGCACCTTCACCCTGTGACAGAGCAGCTTGTTACACAGGTTCGGAAGGGGAGCGTGATTTAAGACAGGCGGACACATTTTTAAAGCACTTTTGAAAATACCTTCGTACATAACGACTAATGCTTAGGATAAGTGATTCTTTTCTTTGTGCTAGATTGGGTCTGTTTCTCACAACTGTGCATCCTGGCTGGGGTCAGGGCATTCAAAGAAGGGTTGGTAACAGCTAAGAAAGGGGTCCAAGAAGGCGCCCAGCAAGTGAGAGTCTTTCCAAGACAATTTGAAGTGGTTACCAAGGTGTGTCAGTAAACCCAGAAAAGGTGCGGACATAACTGAGGACCGAAGCGCTGGCCAGCGGAAAGGTGAGCACACTCACCACAGGTGGTGAACATAGGCACGGGCCTTTTTGTGCTTTTCTTTTTCTGGTTTATTTTTAATTTTGTACTGAGGATCGAACTCAGGATCTTGCGCTTGAGAGGCAGGTGGTGGAACCACTGAGCTAAATCCCCGGCCCTGTGCTTTTCTTTTAAGACAAAACATGTAAATGTGTGAGTTGTTCTTTCTAAACTAAGACCTTAGTATTCAGGTTTAATTGCAGCTTGGGCGCTCCTCCTAAATGTTCCCCCTCACTGCACTCAATGTATCTAATAACCCCTCTGTTTCCTAGAGAAAGATGCACATTCGGCTCTGCAGTCTCTAGCGGCCACTATAAACAGGAAAAGGCCATCAGTTGCATTAAGCTACTGTGTCCAAAAGATACAGCGTCAGTGCAGGACAAACATAGCTATTCAGGCTGGGTTACAGGTGTGTGTGTGGGGGCGGGGCGGCAATTGTCTTTTTTTGCCCAGGACTGAGGGCTTCTTGGGTGTGTCCCTGTCAGTGGTAAAGCCAGGAAAGTTCCGGGCAAACCAGGATGAGTTGGTCCCCTCAAGGGCCCTCCTGGCCTGAGGCCCCCCGCCTCCGCCTAGAAGGCAGGCCACTGTTCCAGGACACACGCTTATGCCACGCCTCGCAGGTGCAGGAGGCCCCCTGGCCCACAGGTGCCGACTTTGGGGTCAGGACAAGTTGTTGGCTCAGTGTTTGTAATCCATGTCAGAGCCACAGGGTGTAGGGGACGAAAAGGACAGTGAGGAAGAGGGAGTGCTTTCCCCTGGAAATCCCAGTGGAAGTGAGCCTTTGATTTTGCTCCTGCCCAAGCTGCATAGAAAGAGAGGGAAACCTGGTCATAAAGGGCCTTGGGGGACACAGCCTCAGCCACCTGCCCCCAGGCCCCACTGGGCAGGTGCAGGGTTACAGCAGCCACTGCCGGTAGGCGGGGAACCTGCAGGGCAGACCAGCTCTCCCCTGTCCCTGGCTGGCCGGCCTTGCCTCCGCCTACCTTGGACTGTCCTGATTGGCTATCGAGAAAAATCCTTAGACTGATTCTTGGCAATAAAAGGCAGAGATGTGGAGCCTCAGACTAAATAAGACAGCTTCCATGGTGGCCTTTTATCCAGTGCTGTAGCTAGGAGCCAAGCTGCCCTAAGACACTCCCTTCCTTTTATAACCAGTGTTCTAACACCGACATCCTGTGCTGGAACATTCTGTCTTGTGCCAGCAGAGCCTTTCATCTCGCAGAGTGCATAATAAACAGTGGGACTCTGGCTGTCCTATTCTAGGAACCCGACATAATTCTGCCCGGACTTTCCAAAGTCATCCTCCTTGGAAGCCTGACAGTCACCGCAGCTCCCTGGGCAAGAGAACGCTGCCCCCTGGTGGTCATTTCTTCCTCAGGGTCTCTGGGTCTCTTCGCTCCGCCATATTGGGTAATGAGGCAGAAGGATCGTTACTTGCACAAATTTCTTACAAAGAACCCACTAGGACAATTTCCTGGATCTCTTCAGGAAAAGAGGTAAATATTACACACTGCACTGCTTCAGATGGCATGTGTCAGAGGCTAGGGCAAATTTGATTTTAAGAATCTTGATTTTTATACATTTTGTTTTTAACATTTGTGTTTTACATATATATATTATAAACACAAAAGTTTCAATTTACATCTTTCTTGAAATAAATTTGCCAAATCCTTCAATTTATATTTTTTGAAATAAACTTGCCACATTAAAAAAAATGTGGGAAGGGGTCTTGGTATTCTCAAATGGTCGAAATCCCAACATGAACACTTCCACGGATTGCCAAATAAATGCCTAATCTGAATATTTTCACCATGTGCTCTGGATAGAGAAGTCCAAGGCATAGTCTATGCCCTTGAGGAAGTCATAATTGATTAAGAGGCAAAGATAATCAAATGATCTCAAAAATTATGATCAGTGTTATGACAGATTCTTGCAAGGGGAATGTAGAGAACCAGAGAAGAGCACAATTTTGGGCTGGAGGGAGGAAAAGTCCTCAGAAAATGAAAGTGGAACAAATTTTGAAGTTCAAGTGACATTAGCCATGGAGGAGGGGGGGGAAGACATTTGAGATAGGTGGCCTGTCCTTCGAATGGCAAGACATCACGGTGAGAAAGCCAAGCAAGGCCAGATCCCAGAGGGCTTTGTGTTCCAGGGTGAGGAATTCAGGCTTTATTTTGTGGGTGCTGGGGATTTATTGTTCAGGTTTTTGGACAGGGAAGTAACTGGTCAGAATTGCTTCCAAAGCCATAATTTAAATGTGACTTACCCCTAAAGATTCTTGTATATAGGACTTGATCCCCAGTCCAGCAATGTTCCAGGTGGGACCTAGAGAGGTGACCGCATCCTGATGGTGTCATTCTCATCAATAAATGAACATTGGTAACCACCGATGAGCTCTTAGCTGAATGGACTGTTAGGAGTGGGGCTCAGACAGGAAATAGGGTTGCAGACAGGGGCATACAAGGCCATATCTTGTCCCTGGCCCTTTCTTCTTGGATTCTTTCTTGCCCTTGTGCTTTCCAGCTGCCATGAGGCGAGCAGCTATCCCCTGCCAGCCCTTCCAACATGATGTTTCTGTGTCAGAGCCAGCTGACCAGGGACTGAAATCTCTGAAACCATAAGCCAAAAGAAATCATTTCCCTTTCAAGTTATTTTTCTCAGGTATATTTGGTCACAATGACAAAAGTGGACTAATAAATATATCCAGTGTTTCTGTAAAGAAAACGTATGGGTGAGAAGAATTTCAAGGCAAAAGAATTAGCCAAGAGCCTAGGTCTAGCAAAGGAAGGTTAGAACTAAGTGTGGTAGTGGGGGAGGAGAGGAGGTGGGGAAATCGTGTGAAGAGGTAAAACTAAAAGGGTTTCGTGAGTAGTGGCTATGAGAAGCGAGGACAAGGGGACCCCAGGAAACATGGCTCTCTGTGGAGCAGCATGGCCTGGAACTTAAGCCAGCCCCATGGGGTGGGAAAGCCTAGGGAGGCCTTTTCCTGTATGTGCCGGAGGCCAGAGCCGGGGGCCCAGGTGCAGCTGGAGTGGGCTAGTGTCCCACTGTGCGGGAAGGCTGGGAAGGCAGGGAAACAGTGTGGCTTTGGCATAGAGCAGCCTCATGTCCCAGCTTAACTGCTCCCACCCCACATTCTCCTTTGCCTGTGGGATGGAGCTGTGGTCCATCAGTTTTGAAGTTTTGAAGGCAACGATGTTCAAACCAAAATCCAACCAGGGAAGGGGCTAGGCAAGCATGCTACACTAGATCACTCCAGAAACTGCCATGAGTCTCATGGGCTCCCTTCCACAGAGGGCTACTCAGGAGGAAAATCCAGGAAGTCAAGTCTAGCAGGTCCGGGGACAGGAGGCCCCCAGGAAAATGCAGAATGAGGGGAGGGTGGTTCTTCTGGCCTCTTCTGTATTCCTACCACATTAGGAACTGAAAGCTTGCTTTACAGAAATAATTCTGTAACTAAACTCACAGCTTGGTTTGGAAAAAAGAACTCTCTCTCTCCCTCTCCTCTCTCTCTCCTCTCTCTCTCTCTCCTCTCTCTCCTCTCTCTATCTCTCTCTCTCTCCCTCCCTCCATCTGTCTCTCTCTCTCTCTCTCCTCTCTCACTGGGTGATGTCCAACAGCGCTACTTTCTGGACTCTGTTTGCCCCGCTTGCTCCTGCTTGCCTTAACATTAGGGTAAATCCTGGCCAGGTTCTGCTGGAACAGCAGAAACAGAGTAAATCATATCCTCCCTTTGCCAGGAAAGCATGCTCTCGGGCCACATGGGCTGGTTAACAGCCCTCTGGAGACCACCCCCTTCTGCTGTGGGCAGCTGAGCTGGGTGTCACCAAGCATCACATGTGTTTGCTTCTGGATCTGTTGCTGGCAGCTGCACTTGTGAGGAGAATTATGCGGTTTAGTTGGTAATATATAAACTGGTGAAGTATGAGTATAGAGAAGAGCAGTTCTGTACAAAATGTAGTGAATATCTGGAAATATCCAACAACAGCAAGTCAACAAACATCTTACTTGTTCTTGAATTACACATTGGCAAGAAAACTAAAAAATAGAGCGAAATGATAGGACACTCTGGAAGGATGCTGTACTCGGATGACTTCCTGTAAGTCTTTAAACGGTGTCCTGGGGGAGGATTCCTGGGTGGGGTTTACATCTGAAAGCCAGTGAGGCAGATCCAGGCTCAGGCTGACCTTGACCCACACGTGTGTTCTGGAGGGAAAGGT
The DNA here is from genome assembly GCF_000247695.1 of Heterocephalus glaber. Next base: position 2,950,692 of record NW_004624805.1, read on the forward strand.
GCCTTTGGGTGGAATTTAAGGAAAATGGTTAGTGAATACACATCTATCCACTGCTCTATTTCATTTTTCATGATTTGGATAATAACTTGTTAGTGATTTTTCACCCTCTCCCTAATTAGAAGACAGCCCTGAGATCTACTGCCCTGCCCCTCTTCCCAGCATGCATCCCTGTCTTTCTTCTTCTGACTTGAGCTGTGAGAGGGCCTCTACTTGACTGGCCCTTCTGCACCATCCCAAATGACTTCGTTCTCCGTACAGTCCCCTCCCCAGCTACACGAGCCAAATGCCCAGGGTCATCGGGATCCAGGGTCTTAAAGTTACACAGCTCAGGGCCCTGATCAAGACAACATGAAAGAAGAGGTTCAGTGTGAAAGCCAAGATTTACTAGAATGATATGAGAAACAGCTTCAAATGTACAAATATCAAATATTCCAGAAAACAACATATCTTTAGCAATTAAATGCCTGATTCTACTCCATATTACTGTTTCCCATTTTTTTCAAAATAGTCTTTGTCATTTTATGATACAACACTTTCGTATTATCATTTTCTATAGAAAAACATCCCAGCGCTCTGGGAGGCTGAAGCAGGAAGATCAAAAGTTCGAGCCCAGCCTGTGCAAGTTGGCAATTTAGTGAGACCCTGTGTCAAAATTTTAAAAAATTTAAAAAATTTTAAAAATTAAAAAGGACTGAGGCCATGTTCAGTCTCTGGTACCATACACACATGCCCAAACCCCAAAATGCATTTAGTTTTTCTTTTGACATGATTCCTCTTTATTTTTATTTTGGAGAGTTTATAAAAGTTTGTGTCAAGTTTACACTTCTTTGTTGGCAATGCCAAGTACTGTTAGAAGTATTACCAATCTTTGCAAGTGTGTGTCATTTCTTTAAGAGCCATAGAATGTCATGGCATTTTGTTTCCTTTGCAATAAGTAATTGCAATAAGTAATTGTACAGACTAAAAAATTGATATCACTCACTGACCAGTTTGTCTTTGATATTATATTGCAGAAGTACAGTTATGAATTTTATGTTATCACTGTCTGTATTTTAGTTCAAATCAGCAAAGAATTCACAGGGACCTGAGCATATGTCATTGGGCAAAGTCATTTCAATCGAAGAAGAGCACCGAAAAAAGTATCATCCAGCATCTTACTCTCTCATCACCAAGACACAGTACCCAACACCCACGACCCTAAGGAGGGAAGGTTTATTTGGCTCACGGTGTGTAGAGGTTTCAGTCTATAGTTGGCTGGCTCCGAGGCAGGGCAGCAGCGCAGACGGGAAAGAGCTCATGGCATTGCAAGGAGAGGCAGCCCGCGATAAAGGTGGGGAGAGACATAGTCCTCCAGGCCAAGCCCACCGCCCCGGCTCCTTCCTCCAGGCTCCTCCTCCCAGTCGCACACCCAGCTGTAAACCCATCCATGGACTAATCCGGTACTGCACACCCGAGATCCAGGAGGCTTTGGGGAGACATCCAGATGTAAATCATAATATCCAGCAAAAGCAAGGAGTGCAATTTGGGTAGATAGTAACGGACAGGCAGGATGAGCACAAAGTGGAGCGTTTGGAGCTGAAGTGCGAAATAGTATCACAGTCATCCTTCAGCATCTGCAGAAGATTGGTTCCGGGACTGGGGATGTGGGGATCCACAAACACGGTCCTTTCTATAAACTGGTGCATGTGGTATTCGCATATAACCTATGCACATCCTCCTGTACACTTTGCGCCATTTTTAGATTACTTGAGATATCAAATACAGCACCAGTGCTATGTAAAGGTCGTTGTTCTGTATGGTTAGGGAATAATGACAACAAGAAGTCTGTACATGCTTAGTACAGATGCAATTTTCTTTTCCAAATCCCATCCATCCGAGACTGATTGAGCCCATGGATAAAAGGGCTGACTCTCCTGTGAGTCCCTGAGGACTGACTGCCTTGTCCTTAATTTGAGAAGTCAAAGCCCTGCTGATGGGTCACTAAAAGTGAAAGGCAATCAAGTAGTTTTAAATCATTACCTTTGGAGTCAGGCAAAGTGCAGCGTGAATCCCAATTCACAACAGGGTGACGATGCACAGAGGCATCTGCAGACCACATGGAGGAGTCCGCGGGTCAGAAGGGGGAGGCCGCAGGTGCCCCACTGCAGCGGGCAGTACTGCAGTGCATTCGGTAGGCACAGTGCAGGTGAGCATCCCAGCCTCCATCCACGAGTCAGTCACCTGTGACCAGGGCAGAGTTTGACATCCCTCAGGGCTCCCTGTGGCTCGGACAGGAGGTCAGGGCTGCAGACCACGAAGGAGAGGAGCCTGACGTCCCCACCCTCAGGCGGGTGGCTCATTGGTCAGATGAACCCAGCTCGTGGACTGCTTGCCAGGAACAAGCTTGTCAAATCCCCAGGTCCCCACTCGTGCCTGAAAGGGTTCCAAGTCACAGCTTTACAAGGGGAGAACAATTCTGAAGGACAACTGACATTTATATATGGGCATAAAATGAACCAATTTGATTTCTCAGTCCCATTATGTATTTATTGACCATAAATATTAGCAATGGGACTTGAAGCTGAAAGCCTGCCCTGGAGAAAGGGGTGGATGTGGCAGCTGGGAGTGAGCAGAGGAGGAAGAGGAGAAGGCTGCAGAGACAGGGCAGGGAGGAGCGGCCCCTCCGGAGAACACACCCCGAAGCAGCGGGTGCAGGAGGAGGTGTCTGCAGCCCTGCTGCCCCACAGTCCCGACTTGCTGGCCTGCCCTGGACCAGGGGCGTTGCCTTTGGCCGGCCATGAAGTCCTCTCTTTGGCTTACTATAATTCCCTCTCCTTTTTCTTTCCATGAACAACTTTTGAGGGTTGTTGCTTCCTTGAAATCATAGACATTGACAAAACACCTAAAACACAGTGCGTATGAATGCATATGGAGGGATCTTCGAGTACTCATTCTGACCTCTTGGTTTTCAAATGGGATGTGGGGTCCGGAGATGGCACGTGAGGTACCAGGCTGCAGGGCTGAGGTCCAATTCCCCCTCCTTCCAAGACTTCACACTGCCTCTCTCAGGAAAGTGTGGTTAACCCAGTAGGAAGAGGAAGAGCTGCCAGGCTGTACACTGCAACTTCCTTTCTTTTATTCGGATGCTTTAATATTTCACTTTTAAATTTTAATGTTTTGATTCATATACATTGGCGCGTTAATTACATCCATTGTGGGAAATGGGTGCACACATCTCACATCTTGCTCAGTTCACTCCTCCTCCCCACCCTACCCTCTCTCCCTTCTCCAGATCCTTTGTGGTCTCTGTAAAGTCTACCTCCCTGTCTCCTACCATTTCCCTTTTATTTTGCTCTTTGGATTTATATTTTGGGTTTCTCATACAAGAAAAACCATGTGATATTTGTATCTTATGATCTTAGACTTATGGTCTTAAAACATCCATTTTCCTACATATGATTCAACTTCATCCTTTATGACAAAGTAGTACTCCATTGTGTGTATATGTACACATGTTTTCTTTATCCTTTCATCTGTCTATAGGCCATTTTCATAATTTAGCTAATGTGAGTTACTCTGCTGTAAACACGGGCATACATGCATCACTGTAATATGATGTCTTTAATTCTTTTGGGAGGATACCCAAAAGAGGTATAACTGGATCAGATGGAATTTCTGGTCTTTAGCTTTTTGAGGAATCTTCATGTTGTCCTTATTAACAATGTAGACTGGTTCCTTTTTCCTCACAACCACACTAGCATTTATGGCTTTTGAGACTCTGATGATAGTCATTCTTTCTGGAGTAAGATGGAACTTCAGTGGTTTTGATTTGCATTTCTGTAAAAGGTGTTGAACATTTGTTCATTTATTTATTGGCCATCTGCACTTCTTCCCATTCAGTGGGTCTTTTATTTGGGGGTGGTCTAAGCTTGTTTGAGTTCTTTATGTATTGTAGATATTAATCCTCTGTCCAAGGACCAGCTGGTCATTTTCTTCCCATTCTGTAGGTTGTCTCTTTACTGCAATGGCTGTTTCCTTTGCCGTGCAGAGGTTTTTATTTGATATGATCCCATTTGTTGATTCTTGGTATTGTTTCTTGTGCAACTGGGGTTCTGTTTAGAAAGTCCTGCTGCCTGTATCTTCATGGGTTTTGCCTATTTTAGTTTTTCTTCCAGCAGATTTAATATTTCTATTTTTATATCTAGCTTGTTAGTTCATTTTGATTTGATTTTAGTACAGTGTGAGAGATATGGATCTAGATCCATTCTTCTTCATGGTAGACAACCAGTTTTCCCAGCACCATGTGTCAAGGAGACTACCTTTTCCCCAGTGTATGCTTTTGTCAAATTTGTCAAAAAGGAGGTGACGGAAAGTGTCGGCATTGTTTCTGTACCTTCAGCTCTATTCCATCAATTAACACCTCTATTATTGTGCCAATATCATGCTGGGTTTTTTTTTTATTACTGTAGCTTTGTAGTAAACTTGAAATTCAGGTTCATAATACTTCCTGCTTTTTTTCTTTTTGCTTATGAATGCTTTGGCTATTTGGGGACTCTTCTGGTTCTACCTTTGGTTCTAGGATTTTGTTTTTAGTTCTGTGAAGAATGCTGTTGGTATTTATTGAAATATATATATTTCTATCAAAATATACATTTTATTTTTATTATATTTATATAATATAGAGATCTATATAATGGAGAGATCTTTTGGTTCCTTGGTTAGGTTAATTCCTAAGTATTTAATGTTTTTGAAGCTGCATGAATGGAACAAATTCCTAGACATGCACAAATTACCAAAACTGAACCAAGAAGATACAAAAATCCTGAATAGATCAATCACAGATAATGAAATTGAGGCGGCAGTAAAAGCCTCACCAATTAAGAAAAGCCTAGGACCCAATGGATTCACTCCAGAATTTTACCAGAACTTCAGGGAGACCTAACACCAATATGCTTTGATCTTTTCCATGACATTAAAAGCAAAGGAGCATTGCCAAATTCATTCCTGGAAAGTAGAATTTCCCTGACACCAAAACCAGACAGTGACTCAGTGCAAAGAGAAAACTATAGGACAGCATCCTCAAGATACACCAAAAATCTTCATGGTACTGCAAGCAAAATGCAACCTATCATCAAAAAGATCATACATCATGGCAAAGTAGGCTTCATCCCAGGAATGCAAGGATGCTTCAACATACACAAATCAACAAATGTAATGCACCACATAAACAGGAAAAAAATCATCATAAAAGTTATGATCATTTCAATCAATACAGAAAAAGACTCTGACAAAATACATCCATTCAGGATTAAAAAAAAAAAACTCTGAAGAAAATAGGTATAGAAGGACCTTACCTCAAACTGACAAGAGCCACTTATGACCAACCTACTGCCAACATCACATCAAACAGGGAAAAGCTGAAAACTTTCCCTCTAAAATCAGGAACAAGACAAAGATATCCACAGTCATCACTCCTGTTCAATACAGTTCTCAAAACATTAGCCAGAGCAATCAGGCAAGAGAAAAAAAAAAGATACGTATAGGAAAGGAACAAGTCTAATTACCATTATTTGCAGATTACACAATCCTTTACATAGAAGGCCTAAAATATTCCACCAAAATACTCCTAGAATTAATAAAGAAATGCAGCAATGTATCAGGATAAAAAACCAACACACAAAGAAATGAATAACATTCCTGTACACTAACAATGAACCTACCAAGTAAGAAATCTGCAATGAGTTTTCTTGGTGAGAATACAGAGCTACTTTTTATTACTCTACTTCTGTATTCCATCTGGAATCTCATCATTAGACATTTATATTTTCCTATCCTTCTGAACTGTATTTTTAAATTTTATTTTTAATTGATATATAAAAACATAAAATTGCATATATTAATGGGCTGCCATACAATAGGTTTTTACAGTTAGACATGTTTAATAGCAATATTAAAATAATCATTCCATTTCTTCATTGCTGAAGCCATGATAGAGTATGCCTTTGTAATCAAGTAGGTTTACAAGCAAAGGCATACAATGTTTTAATGCATGCATACATTGTATGATGAGCAAATGAGGTCACACCTATCTGTTAAACCATTTATCAGTGCTTTATGGTAATAACTCCCCAAATTCTTCCTTCTGACCTTTCCAAATGTACAGTACATTACCTTTATCTATCTGAACTGTAGCATTTCAACCTGGACTTCTCTTCAGCACATAAACAATAGTCGGACTCCAGAAAATGGATGAGCATGCTGAATTATATCCACGGGAGGGAATACGTCCAGGAATGACAGCCAGGTGTGCTCCGTAGGCATCATGCAGAGAGGGAAGCTGCACATGAAAGAGTACAAGCAGCATCGCTGCACTGATGTGGGCTCTGGAAGAGGGAAAAACTAGTCTGTCATGGAAAACCTCAGAATAGGGAGGCTTCTGCAGTTGGAGCCGGGCAGGAATTGACTGGGAAGGGACTGTCCTGGAGTGAAGATAAGCTCTTGGTGCTGCTAGGGTTGAGGCCACCACCTGCTCTCCATTTCCAGACGCAGCCAACAGCCAACATACACAGAAGATGTGTGCATTTCATCACGTGGACATTTTATAGCAGAAGAAAAATCCACCAAAAGACTGAACTCCCACTCATGAGACACATGCTGAAGTGCTTAGGGGGACTGCAATTTGCATCAAAGTGCATTAGAAAAAGTAACAGAGATTCTAGGCAGGTAGGTGGGTAGACAGATCATGAAGCAACTGTAGTGAAATGGTAATTCTAGAATGTAGGAGGCAGATGTCCATTACAAGATTCTCTCAACTTTGCCGAGTGCTTGAACATTTCATAATCAAACACGTGGAAAAGCCAAGTTCACTGTGCGGCAAAAGTGGAAGAGAAAAGGCAACCTTGTTCTCTTTTCAGAAAGTCCTGGGGTCCCTGTAAGAAGCGGGGACCCGGGGCTGGGTACCATGCTTCTCACAGATCCTGCTGCGCCTCCCAAGAGTAGTTCCATGTCAAAGGCTGAACAAAGGACCATTCCCTGCTCCATCTTTGGAGCCAAGAGGGGAAACAAGTGTCTGAAAAGGAAAGACAAAGACAGTAAGGCGAGCAGAAATGTGCCCCACAGCCCACCCAAGAGCAGGACGCGTTATCAGCACAGATAGGCAGCGCTGGAGGAAGACGGCATGAGCCACGGCTGCAGGCTGATCTCTCTAGGAGTTAGAACTTCATTAACCTGTTTTCAGCATTTCTCAGAAATGATCCCAGATTTTGAACTTTGACTGTTTGAATGTTATTTCTTCTTATCGCTAAGAAAGAAAAGAAAAGAAAAGAAAAGAAGCCAGGCACAGCTGCCCATGCAGCAGACTTTGGTCTGTGATGAAAGTCGCACGCTCTCCGGGTTTTGGACCTTGTCACCTGCCCACTCAGGGCACTCTCTCCCACTTTTTTTTGATCCTGCTTCCATGCCACAATGTCCCCTTTTGTCTCTTTTATTCACTTTTTAAACGGATTGCTGGTAAAAGATGGGGCTCTTCGGAAGTACCTTCCTTCTCTCCTCTCCTCTGCTCCTGTCTGGGCTCATCTGCACCCAGAAAAGGGCCAACATGACCCCTGATGGGCATGGCGGAGTGGCCGCTCCCTCCCCCAGGGGCCACTGTCTGCTCACCAAGGACAGGGCTCTGCTGAGCCTGGCATTGTCAGGGGCCAGGGAAGGAGAGCAGAGGCCGGGGATTCTCCCGAGCCAGCTCAGCCTGCCGAAGCCACAGAAGGTGTCCCAGCCCCTGTGTGGTGTCCTGGAGAGGACGGACCCAGATACAGACAGGAGAGGAGACATCACAGCCTGGGTGCCGGTCCCTTTCCTCCCAAGCCCTCAGTCGAGCCCCTGAGACTATGGCTTCTGCAACAGGGTCAGGGTGAAGCTAGTTTGTAATTTGGGAATTCTCCCCTTTCTAACATCCCGCCTCAAGACTTAGAAAAATGACTGCAACTCCACAATGAAAAGGGCAGGGAATTCAGTCAGGAAACTTGAGTTCCCATTTCCACAGTGCTTTCTGTCCGTGCAAAGATCTGAGGGGAGGAGGTGTTTCCGGGAAGGTGATAATGGGCAGTCATGGCTGGGCAGGCTGGCCAGGAGGCCAACAGGACCCCACTGGGGCTCCTGGCAGATGGAGGGCTCAGGTCTGCTTGGGCTTTGCAGAGGAGATGATTAGAGAGGGGAAGAATAAGAATATTGTAGCAAAATACCCAAGACTAGGTGATTAATAAGGAATGGAAGTTTACTGGCTTATGGTTCTGGATGCTGGGAAATCCCAGGGTGCAGTGCCAGCATCTGCTTAGTATCTGGGGAGGCCTCGTGCTGCATCCTAACACAGTGGAGGGAGGGCTTGCATGGTGAGATAACAGAAGCGCTCACTCAGGTCTCTCTTCCTTTTTTTTCTTTTTGGCACTGGGGATCAAACTCAGGACCTGGCACTTGTGAGGCAGGCATGGTGTCACTGAGCTAAATCCCCAGGCCTCTCTCCTTATAAAGCCACTGATGCCATCATGGAGGCCCTTTCCTCATGACCCCTCCCAAGGTTTACATCCAGATACTAACACAAGAATTTCAGGAGCAAGTTTCTAACACGTGAACTTCGGGGGTCACATTCAAACCACAGCAGGTTTTTATTCATTTTCCATTGCTAGGCAACAAACTACCACACACGGTGGCTTAAAACTGCACACACTGGTTATCTCAGTTCCCGTACTCAGGGTCTCCAGGCTGAAATCCAGTCTTCACTGGGGCTGTGAGCTCATCCAGGCTTCGAGGGCATCTTCCACACTCACTGGTGCCAGCAGAACTCAGTTCTTGGAGGTGGGGCAGAGATCTCCATGTTCTTGCTGGCTCCCAGCAGAGGTCACTGTCAGCCTCGAGAGTCCACATTCCCATCCTTGTCATGTGGTCTCCATGCTGCACAGACGCTTAATTCTCCAAAGCCCGCAGATGGATGGCCTCTCTCCCTTCCAATCTCCCTTCCTTCCATCTACTTGAAAGACACACATATGATATCATGGAAATATCCCATCACTTTGCATGTCATGTAAGCTAAGTAAGGGAGTGCCCATCTAGTATCACCTGGACTCAGGAGAGGAACTATTCTGGGCCTGTATACCCCGGCTGGGACTCATGGGCGCCATCTTGGAAAGAACTCCATTCGCCACTGGTGGAAATAGGCACACAGCATGGAGACTCCCAGAGATGAGGGAAAGGGGCCACACTGCCCAAGGTTAGCATGAAATCTTGATACTTCTGGATTTTAGGGGATAACATGAGAATGAGAAGGACTTTGTAAAAGGAAGTGGTATAGGTGGAGTAGTTCATTTTCTTTCTTTCTTTCTTTCTTTTTTTGTTTTGGTGCTGGGGATTGAACTTGAGACCTTGTGCTTATGAAGCAGGCACTGGAACCACTGAGCTAAATCCCTGGCTCTTTTTTTGAGAATTATATATGTTTTAGTCATTTTTATTTTTATTTTATTTTATTTTATTTTTATTTTTTGGTACCAGGGATTGAACTCGGGTCCTTGCACTTGTACAGCAGTTGGTGAAACCACTGAGCTAAATCCCCGGCCCTTTTAGTCATTTTTAAAGAAAGAACACACATTGAAGAAGAGATAGCGAAAGGAATTGTTTTTGCTGCAATTTTCTGAGTAACAGGAGTCTGGGTCTATTTCTGAGATGTGTGGGATTGTCAGACAGAAAGGAGTCCAGAATTCATGCCACACAGCTCTGATTATCCCTAGAGAGAGTCTGCCTGTGCTCCTTCGGGATTCTATCCCACTGGTTGCCCACTCTCATTGGAAGGAGGCTCCTGTGTCTTTCCTGGCCACTTTTCATTAGCATTGCTGGGAGCAAAACTATGCTGTGTGAGCTATTTATTATGTGCTTACAATGTGCCAGGCTTGGTGGGAACTCAATGAAGAGGCCGGACATAAATCTGAAAAATTAAATGGCAGGACCAAGAGAAAAGATACCAGGGGGTGCTGGGTGATTAATAGCCCAGATGGTGAAGATAAAATTCTTCAAGGAGTTCAGAGGAGGCAGGGATTGCCTCATGCTGGGATGCTAAGGAGGGGTTGACTTGATTAAAAAATTTCAGCGTAGGTTAAGTTCAAGGCTTTTTTTCTTTTTTTTCCTTCCACCGTTCTCCATTTCTTGGAAGATCTGTGGTGACATTTGTATTAGGTATGCTATCTGCTCAAAGCAATACTTTGTTCATTTGTTTGCAAGAATTCATCAGCTGGTAGAAGACAGTGCCACTAACACACACTTTTCACATGGCCACACCTACAAGAGGAATGACGCACTAGATAGTTATGACTTCTGTTCCCCTTGCTCCTGCCCAGAAACATTGACTCTAAGCTCCTGTTTTCAACTTGTAGCAGTGGGTACAGTCCCTGTGATTATTAGTGTTAATTCTTGTAAGATGATGTCCTGATTTCTCAACTGATTTTCTTGGGACTCTAGAAATCATGCCGATTTCCTAAGAGTGGCTGAGAAAGAATTTATGATGGGGAAGCCCGGCTCTTGTGGCAGAAACAAATAGAACTCGGGACAGAGAGAGTCAACATGAGGCAAGGGAGGTAAAAGGTGCCAAACAGGGAAGGGCCGGCCACACGGCTCATTTTTAGTGAGATCTTTGTCCCAAGAGAAGTAGGAAGTGGCTGAAATGTTTGAAGGAGAAAATGGCATGATGAGAACTGTGCTTTGGAAAGACTGCCAAGCCTGAGGTGTGAACACGGGACTGGAGGCAGAGAAACCCCCTGGGAGGCTGGTGGCACAATCTAAGAGGGAGACAGTGGTGGTCTGGGCTGCAGAAGGACAATGGTGATGAGGAGAAGTGGACAGATTTGAAGAGTGTGGAGGAGGAACGATGACAAGTCTCCATGGTGGGTAGGGTGCAGGACACAGGCATCTGAACAGTGTTTAGCAATCAGACTTTGGCCTCATGTCTGAGGCTCTGGTCAGGAGGCGGCTCCAACTCCCTACTGCTTAAAGAGGGCAAAGAGAAGTACGGTCTCTTCCTGCAGCCGCTCACCCCTCCCCAGCTTTTCCCTTTTGTGACCCCCTTTCACCCTTGCCTCCTTCACTGCTATCGGCCTTGGCTTTGGAATTTTTTAAACTGAAATTGTCTTTGAAATTTAGACCACCTGCCATAATACACAAGGGTCCTCTAAAGATGGCTCTGTCCCATCATGCCTATTTAGGCTTAAACAGTCCCTTATCTCATTCTTCAGGCATGCCAAGCCAAGATGAATTCCAGAGTGGAATGCCACATTGAAAAAAGCAGAAAAAGAGAGAGATTTTCATGGCCAGTGCTAGGTTCCATGGCAACTTCAGGCCTCTAAGTAAAAGACGCCCACTGTGAGTGGGCTAACTAGAAAGAGGCACCAACTCTGCTGGCCGATGCAGCCCGGGCCACGGTGGAGGGCCTGGAGACCAGATTTTGGGTGAGATTTCAATTTTCTCTCATCTCCTAGACTTTATGCAGTGCACGGATCATGCAACTGCAAGCCTCGGTGTTACCTTTGAACATAGCACATGGAGATCAGCGGTGGGAGACACTTCTGGTTCTGCTCCTCTCATTGCCCTGAGCTTGGATAACTCAGAATTGCAGAGCTTGGCAGATGCTGGGGAGAACACTTGGATCTAGGCACTTCCTTCCCTACACTGAGCTCCAGGAAGTAGATGGGCGTGTCCTGGGCAAAAGCCAACTAGTTAGGGGCAGAAGGAGAACTAGAGCCTAAGTCATCTGGATTCTAGGTAAATATTCCTTCCTTCTGATGCTTTTACTGTGGACCTTTGACTTAACGAACTTGATTGGTTCCTGAGGGCTGGTTGTAACTCAAGTTGGTTGCAAGTCAGTACAGCTCAGATCTGGATGTTTGCCTGGGTACATGCTATAGATAGCAAGAAGCAGACAAACCTTTCGTTAATGCAATTAACCCAAGTTGTTTGTATGTTAGACTGGTCGTAACTTGAGGGTCCACTGTACTTTCTTATCTAAGAAATAGAGAAACTAATATTTGGGTTTCCCCCAATTCAGAGGATGATCTACATTTTTTCTGTTCTTTAAAAAGTTATTTTATGTAAGGTTTTATTCTCCTATTCTAAACTTTGCAATTATAATGTATTGGGAAATAAACAGTTTAAAAACTAAATTCTTTATAAACTTTTTATTCAGCGTAAGGCCAGAAATATGAGTCATTCCCATGAACAATTCTAGGTGGGTTTATAACACACTAGTTATATGTTACTATTCATTATCCCAGAGAAAAAAGGCAAGTTTTTATTTGAATGAGGCCTAAAATTATGAGACAGACTTTACTAATAAGCCAGCAGAACCCAGATGGGCCTAGCAAGGCTGTGAAGAACAGGCCTTGAAAACTTGGGTACAACTTCTAGGGAGGCAACTGAAATACGTGTATCAAGGTCCCAACATCCCTGACACAGCAGTTTTTCTTTTGGGAATTCACCCTGCATACACTCTCACTTGGTTACTCGCTGTACCATTCTACAGTAGCCAAGACTGGGAACTCCCCAGTTCTTCATCAACAAAGAAACCGCTAAATAAGCCATTTACACAGTGGAATGCTCCACTCATTTTTAAAGTAGATTAAACACAATACTGTAAGTGTTCCAAGATACGTTAAATCAGAACAGCAAAATGCAAAGGAGGTATATAGCAAGCTACATTTTGTGTAGAAAAGGGGGAAATAAAATATATTTGCATATATCTTAGTATATTCATAGAAACTTGAGAAATAAACATAAGAAACTGGTAGTGATTCCCCTGTATTGGTGTAGAGTTTGGGGTGGTGGAGGGCAGGTGGAGGAAAAAGTAGGAAGTTTTCACTGTATACTACAAGCATGTGCATGCATCTTTATATGCATGTGTAAATTTGTTTTGAATTCTGTGAATAAATTAACCTTCTCAAAACACAAATTTGAAAAAAAATCTTCTCCTTTATTCTTTTGAAAATTGGTTTAGCTTCTGTGCTTCATGCTGGAGAATGCTGGCTGATTTGAGGGCCTGAGCTCTGTGCTGAAGGCAACTGAGGGCAGTGAACAGTATATGCACGGCCCCTGTCCTCCTTAGGAGACAGCTCTCCACTGGCTTCTCATCTCCGTACCTCTTGCCTCAAGAGGGACTATCTTTCCAAGGATGTCTACACAGCAAATAGCTTAGAAAATAGAGATGGTGTCTTCCTTCAGAGGAAAGAGCAGATTTGTTTACTGTCAAATACAAGAGATGTCTCCCTCTGAGGCCAAGCCCTGGTTGGTTTGCTTGGATTCCACTATAAAAGACTGGGGTCCTCTAGAGAAGTGTTCCTCTGCTCGATCCCACCCCCTCCATGTGTGGCATTACCTGAGCATCTCTGTTGTCCTTAGGGGACTTGCAGGACAGGGGACCAGTGATGCAAAAGCATGAAGTTCAAGCTGCTTTCTGTGTTGTGAGTAATGAAGTCTCTGTCTCTGACCCAGGAGTCTTGTGTCTCCTGTCAACTTCACTAAGCTGTGACAGGCAAGCTTGGAGCTTGGCAGTAGAGTGAAAGCTCAGATCCTTCGGAATTCTGAAACTGCAGGAAATTTCATGGTAATGGGGGAAGGAAAAAGTCACAAAAGCAAAGTAACTGTGCATGTCAAAGTTGCTGGAGAGAAGCGTAGTAAGGACCAAACTAGAGGGTATGAGAAATGCAGGGGCAAAGACAAGATAGTGAAGGGAGACGTCCCAGAAGTGGAACCATTCAAACAGTCCAGAAGAGGAGGGAGACAGAGCCACTCAGGTGGAGACTGAGCCCCAAGGACTCCAGGCAGAGGATAACACATTCATGCTGAGGCACACATGGACGACAGAAGGCCACTGTGGCTCTAGAACAAAGAACAGAGAGCCACGCCTGAGATGAGGAAGGACAGATGGGCACCACAAGGAGGCCACACATTCCAGTGTGTTGTGGAAGGGAGTTTGGTGTGTCCCCAAGGCTCTCAAGAGAACAGACTGCCCAAGCAGACTGCTGCCTGTGCGGCACTCAGAGCGATACAGGAGAGGAACGTGGACAATGACCAAAGAACCCTTTGGAGAGAGACTACGAAGAGAACTGCTAACCTGGGGCTGGTAAATCCCCATGCCAAAGATCGGGCCGTCAGGGAGGACAACAAACTCTGACAATCAGCCAAGAATGCTGCAGATTTTGGATCGCAGCCTGGCCGATCAGAAGTCCAGGGTGGTAAGAATACATGTGCAGATAGGGTTTATGAAGCTGATATGTCTCCTGTGACCCATTTCAGTGATGTCTTTGTCCTCAGTGATTTTATTTTGTCAATGGCTGCAAACTCTTTCCTCTGACCACCTTTTCTGTCAATTGACCGTCACCCATAAAGAAAAACTTGAGTACAGTAGAGAAGTTGGAATTTGAAGGAACTTACAAAATGAAGAAATCTGTCTATTTTGTTTGCTTTAATGGCAGCGTTTTTAGGGTGAAAATGTGTGTGTCAGTTAGGCTAAGAGTAGTGATGAATGTTAAGTCCAAAACGCGAGGGAGTTGACAGAGCCCCAGGCTCCACAAGCCCCTCAGCGCTGGATGAAGGGGGCTCCGTGGTCTCTAGCAAGGGAAGAAGGGCTGGAAGAGGGGCCCCAGCTTGAACAAGCTCATCTCAGAAGCGACACACATCACTGGCTCTCCCCGCCCGTCAGTGAAAATGAGGCACACAAACCCGCCTAATGGCAGGAGCAGCTGGGAAATCTAGAAAGCGCATTGGAATACTTGGTGAGCAGTTCTGCCTCTGTGTGTTTCCAAGATGTCTAGGACCCAAAAGGGAGAAGCAGTTACATGAAATTTAGTTAGCACCCTCTCCGGGGCGAGTACTTGCCGAGTCCTGTAGGTCAGGTGTCACGGCAGCTCAGCCGCATGCTCTGCTCAGGGTGTCACAAAGCGGAAACCAAAGTGCAAGCAAGCTGGTGCTTTTACTCGGGGCCCTGGGGCAGGACCACCTCTGAATCCAGTCGGGTGCTGGCAGGCTCCAGTTTGCAGCTGCAGGACTGAGGTCCTCGTTCCCTTGCTGCCGTGGGCCAGGGTCTCTCTCAGTGTCTCGAAGTCATTCTCTGCTCCTTGCACCCACAGCCCCATCATCTCCAAAGCCACCAACACCAGAGTCCTCCTCCTGCTTCTAAGCTCCCTGATTTCTCTTTGTGCTACCAGCCAGCGAGAGATCTCTGTTTTTCTAGAGTGACACAGGGGGCATTAGATTATTAGACCCTGCCATCTGGGCAGGACGCTGCCTGCTGCTTCCCCGGCAGAGCCCATAACTGTGCAGTAGGCCCAGGCTGAGGGTTGTGAGCTCCTCTTGGGGATGTTTCAGCTCCAGCATGCGCTGAAGTGGTATCATGTATCCATATCCGGGTGCTGCGAAAATAACAGAGCCACCAGGACTCAGGGGGATTTGTAGGGAAACAAAGTCTTTCACTCTGGCTTCCTTCATGGATCAAGGACAAAGCCCAGGTGTGGAGCGGGGCATTCTAGGCTGCACCTGTGAGTGGATGACAGGGCTAAATGATGCCCACCATCTGTGGTGTGACCAAGCTCCTTGGTGCCTGACCACAACCTCGGGAAAAGAGTGAGATTCCATCGCCCTAACTGAAAGTGATCTGAAACAGAGACTAGGTATGTCCCGCACACTGATTTTGGCAAGGAGGGCTCTTCTGTGTGCTAAGTCACTGGGGACTCCGGCTGCGGTCAGCCTTGGAGACAGATGTGTGGACGGACAGTGTGAGCTGCTAAGGTCATCCAGGCCCCAGCGTGCTGCTTCCAACCCTGCCGGCCTTCCCTATGGGCTCAGAGAGAAGGGGCTGTCACAGAGAGGACACATTTATGCCACAATCATTTGAGCATCTGTCAGCACTGTTTAGGGGTTGGAGATATGGTAAGGAACCAAAATGTGTGGAATTTGTATTCTGATTGGGAGAGAATACACAAGATAAATAAATACATAAATGTTAGACTGTGTGAAACACTCACTAAAGGGAAAGATGAGGCAGGGCAGGGAGGTGGGAGTAGAGAAGTGGGCATGGAAATCCTAGACCGCTGGCTGGAAGCCCACTGAGGACACACTTGGACGGGGCCAGAGCAGATGAGAGCAGGACCTGCATGGCTGTCTGAGAGAGGGGTATCCCCAGGAGGGAACAGCGGAGCACGTCCCCCAGCGGGATGCAGAGCTCATATCTGAGAACAGGGAAGCTGAGGGTCTGGAACATGGTGGTGACCAAGATAACTGTAGATGATGTGGCAGAGAGATACAAGGATCCAGGTCACATGGGATTTAGCAGGCCATTATGAGGACACTGGCGTTTACTCCGAGTGACAGAGATCTCTGTTAGAATTAGATTTCTGGAAATTAAAGAGAGAGGAACTGGGCTGGAACAACAAAGATTAAGGAACATAACCATTAGCTTTCTAAGAGAGGTATTTCACCATTTCTCCCTTCCAGAGATCGTGTGATAACCAGAAAAATTGCTGTACATCAGTAATTTGCACAACCCCAAAAAGTCCCTGCTGGCCATCAACATTCGCCACAGGCCAGGTATTTTTCTTAGAACCAATCATAGTTTTGTGGGGCACTTCACGCACAGCAGGGTGGAGCCAGGTCCGAGTTCTCCAGAGAATCAGAACCAATACACATACATGTTTCTTTGGTCTCCAACCTGCCTTCACAATCCAAATCTCTAAAAAGATACGTGTCATACAATTCTGCTTGGGATGAGAAAACCCATGACCTGCTGTCTGCAGGCTGGAAAACCGGGAAAGCCAAGGAGTGATTCCAAGTCCTGACAGCCAGGGAGTGAAAGCATAGGTTTCTATCCAAGTTGGAAGACCCGGGACCAGGAGCCACCAAAGCAGGAGAAGGTCAGTGTCCCGGCTCAGCAGTGAGGCAGAGAGAAATTCAACCTTCCTCTTCCCCGTCTGCTCCACTCAGGCCCTCGGAGGGCTGAGGCCCACCCATAATGGGAGACTACCTGCTTTGTTCAGTGCACTACTGCAGCTCATCTCTTCCAGGAGCACATCCACAGGCCCACACTGGCTGTCTGGGTGCTGTGTAGCCAGCTGGCTGGGATCCCACCGCCCAGTCATGGCGGCTCCTAAAATTACTCCTCACAGTAGGGCTCTGTTTCTTTCCATTTGATTTCTTCCTGAAGACCAGCATCCTGCAGGGTGAATGCCTTTGACAACTAACTCAGTTTATTGCCTTACAGTGCATCACTGGCTTCTCCTTGGATTTCCCACAAGGGGACCTGATATCCATTCACCCTACTTCTGGGGAGGGAGCCAGGAGAGCCCAGTGCCTTCCCCTCAAGAGCCCCCCTCGTGGGCTCTCTCCCTCCCATCCCACTGTCCTTCAGTGTCGGGTGAAGAGGGCCCGGGGGGAATCGCTGGACCTCCCATCACGTCTCTACCCTCATCCTCTCGGCTCTGTGTGACTGTAGGGCTATGAGCCCAGTTCCCATGTGCTGATGTGCTGTGAGTGAGCCTCGATATTGAGGCGTCCTCCACATGCACCCAGTCAGCACATCAGTTCAGGGATCCCATGCACACCTGCAAGCGCCTCTTCTAGAGGTTGCTGCCCTATATATATGATGGCTGTTGGTAAAGGGCAGGAGATACAGAAGGAGATTCTCTTCTAGGACATTCCCACTTTTTATTTTGACAGAATCTGATGCAGGGTGAGATTGATAACAGAAACAAGAAATAAGACAGGGACAAATGCTGTTCAGCTTTGTCCTGACCTCAAAGGGTCTCCAGCGTGTGGCTCGCCAGAACTGTCCTGTTAGTT
Organism: Heterocephalus glaber; assembly: GCF_000247695.1. Next base: position 2,968,527 of record NW_004624805.1, read on the forward strand.
TTGCATCCCTCCTTATGAGAGAATACCTGGCATGTGCAACTTAAGGTGGATTTCAGCTCACAGTGTCAGAGGTTTCAGTCCATGGTTGGGCTTCATTGCTTTGGGGCCTGTAGAACATCACAGCTGGAAGCATGTGGTATAGTGCTGTTCCACATGTAGAGAGAGAGACAGCAGCGCAGGTGGGGCTCCTAACGGCTCCTTCAGGTACTTAGCCCCAGCGGCCTAACTTCTTCCCCCAAGGCCCCCTCTTAACAGTGCCATGGCCTGGCAACCAAGCCCTCAGCATATGGCCTTTGGGGACATTTAAGATCCATAGTATGCTCCTTCTTCCTAATTATCATCTGGAGACTACAGCCTGGCCAGATTCTCTTTCATGCCCTTGCACATGTCAAGAGAAAGTGTCTTCAGCTGCAACTCCCCTGAGCTCCCCCAGGCCTCTGGTGAGTGTTTATGGTTGAGTGCCTACTTCCCCTTTGCCCTGGGAGGCTGCCGGTGCTGGCCTGTCAGGCAGGCAAGTGAGCGGGCGTGGAGCAGGGACTGGGCACACAAGGCTCTCTGCATTGCTCAAATCTGGCACAGGTTCATGCATCTTTTAAAAATTGTGGTGCTGTGTTTGAAATTTTAAAGAGAAGTCATTTGGGGCTGCGTGTGTTTTCAGCCACGCCCTTGTCAATCTTCCTTCCAAGAAGATCCCAAATGAGAACATTGCAGAAGGGGACGGGGCAGGAAACATCCTTAACTCACATGCCTGCACCCTCACTTCACAGAGCTCTCTCTGTGCACCCCCAGGAGCTGGGGCTTTCATAAGAACTTGTCTTCTCCGAGCCAGTAAGATTGATCCACATGGAAATCCATCTGAAAATAAATGGGCAGGCTTCAGACTGGGCCTCTTGAGATAAGTTGAAAAACTCCTGCATTGAGTCCGCATGAGAAGGACAGTGGGGTGATTTTACCAGTGGGCCAGACATGCTTTTTGGAGCCGTGAAGCTGCTTTGCTGGAGAACAGGAGGGAGATGGGGTCCGGAGCAGGCACTCGACCCCTGGACCCCCTTCTGCAAGCCTGACCCAGCACAGGGCACGTGCGGCTTGTGCCGGCCTGTGAGTTTGCAGAGTGCGGACCCTGGGTGACCTAAGCCTTGGGAGTGGAAATAGTGGCTTGGCTGTGGCAGCTGGGATAGTTGGAACTGCTAAGAGCAGGTGCTTTTGGGGGCCTGCAAATTGAGATGGGAATGAATGTTCCATGTAGGGAAAGAAAACTTCACGACGCCCATCAATGCTAACCATCAACTCCAAGTGCCAAACAGCAAAGCAGCCTGCACCTGGAGACATGAAGCCAAGCCCAACAGCATGCACCCTGAATCCATGGGCCGCCTGGCACGCTCCAGCAAGGGCTCCGAGTCCTTTCACAGATAGAGGCCACTCTGGAAGCGATTCTCCTTACGTACCAGCTGCTCCGAAGACACGCTGTCCTCTGTGGAGACCTCCCTGCAAACAGGCACATGGCAGAGGCAGAGGTCGGTTCCTCCACTCTGCGGAGAGCTTTGCCAGCTTTATTCTTCTTACTTGCTATTATTCACAGCTTCCTGCTGCTTTCTCCTTTCAGCTTTCTAAGGAAAGGGTGGATTATTGGGCACTTGCTATAACTACACACTAGATTCTGGGGGAGCAGCTCTGCACACTTGCTGCCACCGGCCCTCAAGAAGGGCCCTTGGGCAGACCGTGTTACCCTCAGTCACAGAGGAATGACTGTGGGCACAGAGAGACTGCACAAGTCGGTGTCAAGGTTAGACTGCAGCCTGTGCCATCTGCCTGGCGAGGCCCTGGGCTTGTCGAAGCCTGCACCACAGCGCACAGCTTCTCTATGCCTGGCAGGCGCATCAGGGCCATGCAAGGGTGGCTTTGGTGGTGCCCTGTGGTGGCCTCATGTGACCAGGCTGCCAGATTTCCAGCCGTGGCCTTGCAGATTTCCAAGTCAGCTCCTGCTACTGCTCCTCCAAGGCTTGAGGGTACAGCATAGTGGGAGCCTCGATTGCCTGGGATACTTCACAGTAATCCTTCTGCAGGCTGCAAGACAGTCAGGTGAAGAGGCTGGGGCAGGACAGGTGGGGAGGAGAGAAGAGAAGGAAGCAGTGGAGGAAGAGAGGGAAGAGAGGGGAGAGAAGTTTCGGAGGGGAGTGAAGCACAGAGGAGACGAGAAGGAAGCAAAGAGGAGGCAGGGAGGGAGGAAGAAGGGGAGGGAATGAGAGACTGATTTGTGCTCTGGAAGCACAGGTTTTCAGAGGGGAGCTGAGGGCTCTAGCAGCCCGCAGGGCTTTACAAGGCCGGGGGTGGGGTGGGGGGGGGGGAGTCTGCAGGAGCCGCACCTGGAGGCTCTGCAGGAGCAGGCTTCACTTCGGGGCCCCTGGCGAGGCCACACTGAGCATCCATCAGCTGGCAGAAACGGTCTCTGTGAAAAGCCGCAGCTGGCCCTGACTGGATGCTTGAGTTTTTCGTGCGGGAACACTAGACGTCAAATTTAATAAGCATCTTTCTGGCCCACAGGTGTGACAGAAAACATAACGCGTTTGTGCTGGGAACTGGGGGAGGAGGAAGCTGATCTCAGCGAAGAAAGCCATGTTTTTAGCACAGACGTCAGCCTTGGGCTCCGTCGGCGGCCTGCGGAAGAGGGAGCTGGCCCGCGCTCCTGCGGGGTTAGCACTGCTAACTGTAAGTGTGCGGTGCTTGCGTGCAACCTCACAGCCTGTGTGATAAGGACCGCCCTTTCACATCCCACCTGCCCCGAGCCCTTCTGGGCCCTGGCAATCTCTTTCTACTTTCAGGCTACTTTGCTCACAGACAAGGTGTGATTGAAAAATACACGAAATGTTTAGATTTTTTTTAAGTTTATTACAGTAAAAGGCACACGGCTATTAACTGCCCTCAAAATATTCCCCTTGCTTCGAACACACTTACCCCTCATTCTTGCCTCCTTCTGGACCAGAAGTCCTCTTTCCCGAATGTCCTCAGTTGCCCTATTGTGGCTGCCCTGATGTCCAGCATCAGTTCGAAATGCTGACCTTTCACGGTCATTATGACTTTGGGAAAGAGCCAGAAGCCGCACAGTGCCAGATCCGCTGAATCTGGTGGATGAGGACACACTGTCACATTTTTATTGGATAGAGATTGCTGTAAATGGCAGATTCACGAGGGGTGATCAAAACGTGGTGAATGTTTAAATTCAAAAATTTCATTTCAGTAATAGACACATTGCCTTTAATCCCCAACAAAATACTCAGAATACTCCTCGCTTTGAACGTACTCATCCCATCGTCCTTGGCAATGTGTCTTTTACTGTAGTTTTTAATTTAAACACTCGTGTATTTATCAATCCCCCCTAGAAGGAGGGAGAACACGACCACAGGGGACCTCTTGGTGACTGGTCCCCGAGGCTGTGGCTGACTCAGACACTCAGCAGGGACAAGGTATGACGAATGTGCTAAAATGCGGTGAAGGGCCAAGGAATACTAAGACTTGCTGCTGGGGGTCCTGACCGAATGCTTCTGACATTTCACAGCCTGAATTGGAATCCATGCTTAGAAATTTAAGGCTTGTTTATGTGTCTTCTCATTTCCACGGGGTGGGGGGGATGCTGCTTCTGGCGCTCATGTGGGCTCACCTTCTCTGCCCTAGGAGCTTGGAATGGCAGCAGGGGAGCTTCCTTCTGGGTGCTGGGACCAGCTCAGCTTCTCTGCCCTAGGAGCCTGGGATGGAGATGGGGAGCTTCCTTCCAGGTCATGCTTAGAAATTTAAAATGTCTTAGGTAATAAAGGAAATGGTTTGGTCAACAAATATTGCTGTGAGGCTATGATGTAAACCTTGATATCATAATAGTATGAAGAAAAATAAGATTGCCTTGTCTAAAACATTCCTGCTTCCTTTCCAAGCCATTACTAACACCAGAAATGAAGTACATTCCCGTCACTTTTGCCGTCACAAAGTGTAAACATGGCCACTCTGTCAAGCAAATAACACGTAGCTACTTTGTGCCTTTGGCTGGGTGTTACTGGGCAAATACTGCAGAATACACCCCTCGGTACCAGGAGACGGGTAATCCTGGGTGAACAGGGACAGTTGGTCCCCTAGACTTAGCAGCGGCTGGCCCATCAAAGGCTCCCCTCCCTCTGCCCCGTGACTGTCAAGAGTTGGTTAGGTTTCCTTCCCAGCTCCCAAGGACCACGGTCAATCTATACACCCTCCTGGCCAACATCGAGGACATGTGCTTGTATGCTTTGCTATTCCAACTGGGTCCATGAACCCCCAGGACAGCTTCACCCAGAGCTTGTTAAAATGCAGAGTCCCAGGCCCAGCCCCAAGTCTGCAGTCTAAGCAAGATCCCCAGGAGCTTGGCATCAAAGTTGAGCAAGCAGTCCTCCTGTTTCTTCAGTTGGATAAAGAGTTAGACCTGTTTCTCTCAACCAGAACATAAATGTCCTCCCCAATGAGGGCTTATGTCCTGCTGTGTTGGGTGCCTGTGGACACTTCAATACCTCAGTGTTTGGAGGACATCAGAGAACCTGGCCACTGGCCGGTGAGAATCACATTGTGGCCTCCTCTTCTGCAAAGAGATAGGGATTCAACCAACCACTCTCACCAGTAGTGGGCGCAGTTGAGCAAGAGTCCAGGGGTAAAGGAAGACCAACGCCAGTGGGGTTGGCATAGCAAAATGTAGACTCCAGACCAGCAAGAAGGATGGTGGTTCCTTTCCTGAGCTAGTCCATGATGAGGTGCTTTTCGGTGGCAATAAAGTCTTTGGACCTGGCTCTTAGATTTCTCAATCCTGTGAGCTATTCAGTACATTTTCAGCAAATTCCATTTCTCCTAATGGCTTATTTTGAGAACACTGACTTAGAAAAACATGTAAAGACAAGGGTCTTCCTTTCCAAAGAGAGCTACAGGTATCAAAAAAGCAAGAGAACCCGTGGGATTTAGGGTGAGTAGTTAGTGCCTCAGAATCTGATCAAAGAGATGCTTGCTGATTTCCTACTAGACTTTCCAAGTGTGGACCAATCCATGATTTGATTATGCTGGAGATTATTCAGGCGAGTCCCTGGGACTGAGGGAATAATGCACACATTGGAGTTTTGAATGCAGGCAAGGAGAGAGCCACAATTACTGCTATTACTTTTTCATTTTGGAAGCTGCTTGATCTGGCAAAATAAGGCTCACTCAGTCCATCATAAAACTATGCATTGAACACCTAGCACATGTAGTCTTGGCTAAAACCTTGCCAGTCTGCTTGGTGGAGAATATTCAAGTTGGACTCACATCATTCTACAACTGGAATCAGTTAGAGTGATTTGTAGCCTGCTTTAGACAATTTTGAAAAATTAAATATCTCAGAAAACCTTTCATTTACTCTGCAGTTCTTTTTCTTCTTAGTGGGTATCTTAGTTAATTTTCTCATTGCTGAGGCAAAATACCTAACACCAAGTTAAAGGAGGAAAGGTTTATTTAGCTCACAGTTTGTAGAGGTTTCAGAATATAGTCTGGTGGCTCCAAGGCAGGGTGACATGACAGAGGGGCATCCAAGAGGAGAAACAGTCCTTGGGAGGCAGGAGACAGCAAAGCAGCAAGCAGCAGAAATGGAAGCAGCAGAAAGCAGCCTAGCTTCTTTCTGCCCCTTTATATATTCCATCCAGGCTACCTGCCTTTTGGGTGGTGCCCCACATCCTAGGTGGGGCACCCTTAATCCCAGCATCACATGCTCTAGATCCAGTCACCTCCAAAAAGCCCCACCTATGACCACATGAGGCTTTGGGGGGACATCTGGACACAGCCATAACAGCGAGTGATGTGAAATAGAGAAGGGAGGAAATGGTGTCTTCCCAAAGGTTTACTCACTGTGAGCAGAGCTTCATTGTCAAAAAACAAAACAAAAACCACAGAGAAAGAGAGAGAGAGAGAGAGAGAGAGAGAGATTATCCTTCTGTCCAAGAATTTGCTACAATTAGCTTTTCCAGTGGAAACCTGGAAGCAATGTATTTGTAAACCGATTAATAGGAGAAATCCCCAGGGGCAGTGAACGAAGTTGTTCCTGCACTTGGCTGTTCCATCCTTGAGCTCACTCGGACAATCTCATAGAGACAGAAGCCACTAGCCAATGAAGCAGATTGTATCATGGAGAAGTAGAGGTCAATGGACAGCATCTACTCCACAGTGGGAACCAGAGGAATCTGGAGATCTGATAACAAAATGCATCGCTTTGTTCCTCTCTGGGCACAAAAGTGTCCATTCATTCTAACAGTCAGTTTCTGAACATGATCTTTATACCCAGTTAAACCATAGAAGTGGCTAATGTATTGGTCAACTTTTCATTGCTGGACCAAGATACCTGACATACACAACTTAAAAGAGGAAGGGTTTGTTTTGGTTCACAGTTTCTGAGGAATCAGTCTGTGGTCAGTTGGTTCTAAAGCAGGAATGTCATGGCCAAAGGGGGCCCAGGAGGCAGAGAGTAGAGAAAGAGTCAGAGAGAAAGGGCTGGGAACCAGATATTGTCCCCATGACCCACCCAGACACACCCAAAAGTGTGCTTTACTCATCTCATAGGCATCTCTCGAGCCAGTCAAGGTGACAATTGTACGATGTGTTGTTTCTTTTTTTCACATTGGGGATCAGTTGTTCCAGAGTTTCTATCTTGGTGGTGCTGAGATATTAGTGACTGTTAGAATGATACAACTTGGCCTATTGAGAGCCTTTGCTTTTGAAACCTATGATAAAATAGAGGTAAAAAGTAATAAAATTTTGCTAAATCTTGTATTTGGTTATTGTTGAATAACAGCTGAACGTTTTAAGCAACCGATCAATTTAGTGGTTCTTCTACTTCCTGTATGGAAATTCTGAAGTAATGTTTGGACTCTAGCATTCATCTTATACGTTCATGGATGGAAGCCATGTGCTGAGGTTGGTGGAGCAGGAAGGCAGAAGACTGTCCCTGATGTCTTCATACAGCTGTTCACATCTGGAGTTTCTTTACAGAAGTCAGTGAACCCTGTGTAGCTAAGTCACTGTGACCAGGTTATTTTCTGGGTGCAATTGCTAAGTGATGAATTGTGCATAACAACATGGTTTGAAGGAGAAGAAAGAAAACTACTTAAATATCTAGCAATAAGGGATTGATAAAATAAATTATAAGAATATGTAGTTGGTGCTAGATGGCTTTTTCCTCAATACTCACTCATTATTCAGCTCCAGCTCTGTGCCAGGCACAGTGCTAGACTTTAAGGATACAGTGATAAACAAGCAGATATTGGCCCTATGCTCACGGAGTTGAAGAACAGGGATGGCCCAGCGGATGGATGCTGTACCCAGGCTGTGCTCTTGTTAGGCTGTCCTTTGTTAGGCTGTCCTTTGCTAGGCGGTCCTTTGCTAGGCTGTCCTTTGAGAAAGGCAACCTGAGTGGCCATCTTGAGCCCCTCAATTATGGGGGCATTTTATGCCATGCCTTTAAATATCATTAAAATTCAGTTTTGAAGTTTGCCTCTCCTGGTGTCCCTACGCCCTTGTGAAGGATGCTGCCATGGTGCCATCTCTTTCAGGGCCACACTGGTTGGGCTCCCTGGCCACTGTCCCCTTCCAGAAACAGCCCTGTTGCTTCCATTACAGTTTAGAAATACAGAGAGGAGAAGCTCAAAGGAAATAAATTAAATATTAATAGTGATTATGGACTGAATAGTTCAGAGGATCTTCATTTTTCCCATTTATTTACATTTTCTAAACTTTTATAAAAATGTATTTCCTTTTAAAAATTTTCCTTGTGGCATAACATGCAGACATTCATCACAGACACACAGAACAAGCTCTCACACCCTGTGCACTGTGGAAGCAGCACCCAGATCAGGAAGCCAACATCAGCAGCTCCCAGAGAAGCCCACACTTCCCCCAGGCACCCTCCACCCCGAGGTCAGCCTGTCCAGGCTTCTGACAAACATGTATGAATTTCGCTAATGTCTGTACTTGACATGAGTAGAATCACACAATTTCAGTTCTGGTCTCTTTTGTTCACCATTTGTGAGATTCATCCATGCTTTGGCTGAAGTTCCAGATCGTTCATTTCCATCCCATTAGGGTATTATAGATAGGCTTGTTGCGACATCCGTGTCTTAGTGAACATGGTCCTGCGTTCGTGTTGAGTGTATGCCCAGGGCTGAAATCACCAAGCCATAAGACAAACAAGTTTGAGCTCAGTAGGACTGACAATTTTCCAAAGCAGCTGTAGAAGGTATTACTTTTGCAATAAGAAAAAAGATAATTCAAGTCATACCCTGACATAGTGTCATTTATACCAAAACATCGCCTACATTTAAGTCTGCTCATGACAGAAATCTACTTACAAGTCTTTCTTCCCAATTGTTAGAGGCAAATCAATTTATAGGCCACTATAGAGGGTAAAAATGGACTCCAAACAGAGCTGCAGGTATCAGGGGCTAATGACGTAGCAGGGCAAGCGACGGTGCAGGTAGTGATTATGCCGCGCCCACTGGCCCTGTGGAAAAGCAGCACATTAAGGCAGGAGCATGTGGAAGAGTAAAATCACTCACCCTACGGCTGAAAAGTGAAAGAAAGGAAGAGCACAGAGCTGTCCTCTTCAAGGGCATACACTCAGGGACCCACACACCTCCCAGTAGCCCCTTAAAGTGCCCCCTCCTCCCCATAGTGCCAAATGTTAGGGCCAAGAGACCAGGCCTCTAACACTCGGGCTGTGTGGGCACCGAGACCCAAACTCACCAACAAGTGACTCACCCTAGGAGTGGGCAGCGTGAGAAGTGGTTAGTGCAGGGCAGGAAAAGGCAGTAAAGTCTTCCTCCGAATGAAGGTGTTGCGGTCAGAACTGGGGCGTGGGTCACTTCTGACCTGAGAAGCAGAGCTCTGGGAAAAGCCCTGAAGAAGAAGGCACTGTGGGAGAGGCCTCGGGAAATGTGGCTGGCTGAGTCAGCTCAAGTTCAGGTGTCTCCTGGGTGAGCAGGTGAGAAAGGCAGAACAGAGTCCAAGTTCTTCAAGGCAGTGTTAAGGACTCAAGCCTCAGGGCAATAGGGCATGTCTGAAGCTGTGGGCTGGGTGTGTATCGGCCAGGCCTGGCCAAGTTCTGCTGCTATACTAAGCAACCACAGAACCCTAACAGCAGAATTCTACTCCCCCTTTTCCACACTCACAGTTCGGCTGAGGGCTGAGCACTGTAATGTCCTCACTCCAGGACCCAGTTGGACGGAGTGCCTTCATCAGGGACACACCAGTCACCGTGGAAGGCAAAGAAGGCACTTTGGAAGGTCCTGTCCCTGGAGCTAAATGCTCTGGCCTGGAGGTGACAGACGCGCGCCACTCCTGACATTTCAGCAGGCAGAAAGCGCACTCTTACCATGCCGCTGAGGGCCTGGGAGAGCTTGAGAAGCACACTCACAACTGCTACAGTGTGAGAAAGAGCTGGGGCAGGGGCCTAGGACGGTCACTGTAACACAGGCGGGACAGGATGAAGGGAAATAGGGGCCCGCTACCAGCAGGGCCACCGAAGCCAGGTAGGTGGAACAGACTTTCCTGCTACAACAGAAATGGGGATGAGGGGTCAGGGGATGGACACAGGTCACAGGAAGAAAAGCCATGTCTTGTGGAGGTGGCCACATCAGAGAGACTGGGGCATGGCTCCCGATCTCTGCTCTGAGCAGTCAGGGGATGGTCAGGGTGGAACAGAGACAAAGGGGAGGAACATTCCTGCGGGTGAGGCTGAGTTGGGCAGAGGGAGGGAGGGAGTCCACATGGGCTGTGGTTCACGGGCCAAGCACAGCACAGCCATGGCAGACTACTCCCTGGTCATCAGAACCTGCAGGGAGAGACATGGCCTCCCCTCTCCACCGCCACTGCTTTGCATTTCTTTCAGGCTGAAACTTGGGTGTTTTAACTCTTTTGGATGGAAGATGTCCAAGCTGCATCACAGACTACCGGACACGGCACAGCTGTGTGAAACTGTGTAATCACCCGCCTCGTCCTCAGCTCTTCCATGTTGCTTTCAGCATGGAAGGCTCTCAGGTGAAGGACAGAATTCAGCCTTTTCATACCAACTCTGGGCTGCTCTAGTGCACATCACCTGTGAGCTCACACCTTAAAAGGTAGCCAGGTGTGCACAGTCTGCTTACACGTGTGCAGCTTCGCCATCCCTGTTGTTCCCTTTGTGGGTCTCCACAGTCATTTATGATCCCCACAGACTTCCTGTGATAATCTCCAAGTGCCTACCTGATATGCCACAACCAAACAAGGAAAGTCATTAAACATCTCGTATTAATCAAGAGCCAGTAGACTCGGTGGGAAAATACACATCTGTCTTTTGGGAAAAACCAGGACCATAGAGCCAGGGAGCTGCATCGAGGTGCCTTTGCTTCACCCAGGAAGGCTGCTTCTGGGGGCCCCAAGGAAGTGGGGCATAGTGAGGCCTCAGGTTAAAGGGTGAGAGAAGCAGAAATCAAATCAAGTTGTGTCCTGAACCTCACATTGTAAGACTGACCTGGATTCGCACATTCACCCTCTCCTCATGACCTCCCTTTGCATTTATTTTGAATTTAAGTTTTTATTCCAGACAGGAAGTTGGCCAGAAGCTCAATCTTCAGATAAATTATTTTTGTATGTTTTTATATTTACCCTCAAGGAGTTAAATATGTTTTGTTGAGGACGTGGGGCAGGAAATACAATGTGAAAACTATAGAAGATAATTTATAACTCAGTGATGGGTTGGGCATAATAACATATTCATAAGTCTTCGCTTCCCACACCAATCTGTTTTCGCCCCCACTGTCCGTCAATTTACACCTGCCTCCCTCAGCTTCTGAGCCTACTCTGCTTCTCTCCTGGAGTGCCCGCCTCACCTCTCTGTCGGTCCCAATTATATTTAGTCTTGCAGCACAGTTCTGGTGGAATACAATGTGGAGGTTCCTCACAAAATGAAAAATAGGACTACTGTCTGATCCAGCAAACCCACCATTAGGTCTACATCCAAGGAAATGAAGTCAGTCTCTCAAAGAGAGCCTTGCAGTATTATATACAGTAGCATAGACACAGAATCAAAGTGTCTTTGGGGGCAAATGGGTAAAGAAAATGTGATGTATACAATGCATATGCATACACACAGTGGAATGTATTTTAGCCAGGACTGAAACATGGCTAAAACATTAGCACCAACATGGATGAACCCAGAGGATGTTAAATGAAATAAGCCAGACACAGAGAGATAAATACTGCACAATCTCACTCGTGTGTGCATTTTAAAAAATTAAACGCATGGAAATAGAGTAGAATAATGGCTAACAGAGGAAACGGGGAGATACTGGTCAAAGGTAAAAACTTTTAGTTATATGATGATTGCGTTCTGGAGATTTACTGTAGAGCATGGTGACTCGCTAATGGTCCTGTACTGTGTACTTGAAATGTACTGCACAAGCATTCTCAGCAAAAGACAGAGAGAGAGAGAGGGAGAGAAGCTACACGAGCTAATGAGTGTACTGATGAACCTGATTGCAGTGAGCGTCACGGCAGGCATGTGCAGCATCACCTGGGACACCTCAAGATACCATTTTATTGGCCAATTACGCCTCAAGGAAGCAGGAACACAAAAAGACGCAATCCTGGCCACACTTCCTTCCAAATGTCCCGCTGAGCTCCAGCTCCTCTTGGCAGCACCCTTTTCTTGGCTCTGTCTCTGCTTGACCGGGTCTCTCCACACAGCCCTTCCCCTCGTTCCTCTTCTTTGGGGTTCAGAGTGGCGCCTCCCGCCCTAGATTATGTGTGAGAGGCAGAAGCAATGCCCCAAACCTTTGCTGAATCTAGAAGGAGCTAGAGCTCTTAGTGTCTGGTGGCACATGTTTTCATATAGGAAGACACCATGGTTTATTTTTTAGCATAATCGTACATAATATCCAGCACAAGCAGAGCAGCTTTAGGGAATTCTGCCAACTGTTTCCCCTCAATGTAACCACCAGTAGAAAATGGTTTCTTACACCATGAACTCGGGATGTGCTCATTTAAGTTGAATTTCTTTGTCGTGCTCATGCTAAAACGTAGTGTGACATTTGATTCCTCTCAATAGGTTAAATATATCTTACAATTTAAATTAATAGGCCCTCAAAAATCATTTTACTGGAACTTTATGATGCTCACCTTAATCAAATAAAATAGCCAATGCAAGCGACTTTTAGCTTATGTTCTCTCAAACAGGATGTACATCAAAAATTCCAAGAAAAGTCAGCAAAATATACTGATGGCTGTCCTTAAACATATGTGGGATATTGACAAAGAGGCCTCAGCAGTCACGGTGACAATATTTTTACGGCCACTTGACCAGTATGGAAAAGGTCAGCCTGCAGATCTTTCATAATTGCCACTGAAAGTTACATCACTTACTTCTTTTCTTGAGTAGCTTTGTCCTATTCGATTGCATGAACTGAAAGCACGTAACAGTCAAAATTTTGCAAAGTTTGGCTGGTGCTGGTTATATAATTATTTCAAAAGTATTCTTTGAAAAAGAAAAAATATTTATTGAGTGCTCACTATGTGCTAGACAGACTTCTAGATGCTTGACATGCAGTAGTATATAAACAGGCCTAAGTTTCTGCTCTCCTGAGGCTGGGTGTGGCTAAGTCCTGACTGCCCCCAAGGGCTCATGCATTCAGGGGGGACTGGGTCACGCGGGCACTGTCCTCATCAGTCGGTTCATCCACCAAAGAGCTCTCAGCTGAATGTGCTGTTGGGTTGCGGTCTGGATGAAAGAGGTGGTCACTGGGAGTGACCTGGAAGGGTTCATCTCCCTCCCTACTCTGCTTCCTGGCCACCAAGATGTGAGCAACTTTCCTCCATCCAATCTGTATCCAGATCTGCCTTGGGGCCAGTTGGCTATTGACGAGTCCTCTAAAATCCATGAGCCAAAATAAACCTCCCCTCTTCTAAATCAGGGGTGTGGAGAATTCTGTCCCCAGGATGGGAAAGTAGCTGAGATGGGGCTCTTTCATCCCCTGAGCTCTGTGCTAATCACATTCACATTCCTGTGAAGTGGATTTTACTGTGCCCGTTTCATTGGTGAGAACCTGAAGTTCAGGCAGAATAGGTCCCTGATTAAGGTTCAGCAAGCAGTGAGACTGAATTCTCATCAGTTCTCTGGTTGTGGGTCTTACTCTGCAACATTTTTGTGTCTCCCACATTGGGATTCTATGAATATTTTCCAGGAGGTAGATGCTTCATAAAAAGTAATAGTCCAGCATCCAATATGGTTGGAAAATACATTGTCACAGGTTGGGTTCTTCTAGAAACAGACACTGAGAGAAGTTTCACATGATTCACAGGGATCAGTGTGAAGATCAAGGCATGGAGAAGGGAAAGGCAGAAGCAGATTAGCAGAGATCTCAAGCAGCTATGCAGTCAGTCTCACCTGGCAGGCACCGCAAGAGCCGTGGAGAGGGGATGGCCCTTCCAAGTGTCCTGAGTTGGGGTGAGGTGGCCAGGGGTTACAGCCTCCTGCCAATTACCTGTTGGATGTGATCCATCCCAGAAAGGGAGCATGGCCTCGGGGAAGGCAGCTCTATGCAGCTGAGCCTATCCCCACAGAGGACTGAGTGCTGAGGGCTGGCTTCCAGGGACTCTAGCAGGAGCCAGAGGCAATGAGTCCTTCGTTCCTACAGGGATATCTCAGAGGGGCCATGTAACATCCAGCAGAAAGTGATATTTGCAAGCACCAAACTGGATAAAAAAACCCCAGATTTTTGTGCCATTCCCTACGTAGAGATTTTAATGGGCAAATGTATCTTGTGAATTTTCAAAGGGGGAATTTACTACACAGACTTTCACAAATTTATTTAAATTCAGAATATTTTTGGGTCTATATTTATTAGGATCATTTGAAAAAATATACTTAGGATGCATATGTACTAGAAATAAATCATAGTGCAGCTGTGATTGAAACCAAGGTATGGAAAGAGGAAACTGCATGTGTAGTAGGGTTATGGAAAGGGCCACTAAGCTATAGAACTGTAAGATGTCTAGAAGAAAGCAGAGATGTAAATATAGCACCAAGAGCACAAGTGATAAAATAAAAATAGATAAGATCAACATCGTCAATAATTTTGTGCTTCCAGAACACCCCAAAGCAAGTAAAAGATAAAACAAAAGTTACAGAAGAGGAAAATTTATTTGCAACTCAAATACTGTATCTGACAAGAGGTCTTATCTAAAGTATATGACATAATGCAATAGTAGCAAGACAAACAACCCAACTAAAAGACAGGCAAAGATTTAAAGGTGACGTTTTTCAAGAAAGACTTATGAATGACTTATGAGCACATTGGAAGACACTTGACAATATTAGCCACCAGGAAAATGAAAATCAAAACCACAATGAGATATGACTTCATACCACTAGGATACCATAATAAATAGGACAGATAATATATAACAAGTGTTGGCAAAGATATGGAAAAATTGGGACCTTCGTACATTACTGGGAACATGAAATGGTATAGCCATTTTGGAAAGGAGTCTAGCCCTTCTTCAAAAGCTTAAACAGTTTCTATATGATACATTAATTCTACCCCTAAGTCTGTCCCCAAGAGAACTGAAAACACACGTCCACACAAGAACTTGTGCTCAGATGTTCTAAGCAGCATTGTAAAACATCCAAAAATGGAAACAAGCGAATGTCTGTGAGTAGGCAGACAAAATGTGGAATTATATTTGGCCATAAAAAGGAATGGCCAAATGAAACATGCTATGAATGGACGAACACTGAAAACCCAAAGGCCCCTTGCGGTTTCATTCAATTTGTTAGAATCGGGCAGGCAGAGTAGACAAATCCACAGAAATGTGCAGGTTTGCAGTTGCCAGGGGAGAGGGTGGGGAGTGGCCACCAAGAGGCATGGGGCTGCATTTGTAGAAATGCTTTAAATAATAGTAATGTTGCATCAATCTTTGAGCACATTATAAACCAGTAAATTGTACTTAGAAGAGTAAAGTGTATGCATATGAAAATTGTGTCTCAGTAAAGTAGTGCGGACAGAAATGAGGGCCACCAGCTTTGAGGGTACTGAGGAAAGTTCATCAGAGCTCTCTTGCTTTCAGGTGAGAAGAGTCATCCATTCCTATTGAGAAAACCCTGAAAGGAAGGAAGGGAAGACTCTATTGGCTAGCCACCACAGGGGACTCGAGAGGGACGGATCACTGTGCCAGCTCTGAAGATCCCCAACATCCATCCCTTCCATCCGGCCTTCATCTTGTGGCCACGGTGTGCTTTTAAAAATACAAATCTGTCAGTGACTTCATCCAAGCTTAAAATTCTGCCCCCGAGATCGGGCAGTGTCAATTCCCTTGAGATATCTTCCCCGTTCGTTCGTCTGGGCTGATGAAGTCACCTGACCTCAGATACATTAAGGAAAATGTCTCAAGGCCCCATACCAGGGTGATAGAAACCCAGGGTTCAGGGCTTCCTGACCCCACACGCACATGCATCTCCTCAGGCTTTCTCAGAAGGCTGACGTCCTGATTTCCCGCTCCCCTGATGTCCCAGGCCCATCTGCATCAATGCGGCCTCTCCCGCTGTCCTACTCGCCTGCACTAACCCGAGCCTGGAGCACACCCTCTGCCTTTGACTTCCCCAAGTGTCTCTGGCAGATGCGTTTGCGAGTAGTTGAGTTTTGATGAAAGCTCAGACATTGGAGGAGGATTGCGTTACTCACGGCAGAGGACTTCAGACCAGACCTGGGACCTGCTTGTACCTGCTCCAAGGTGCCAGCATCCCCGCCCCTGGCAACCCTCTTCCCTAGCTGTGTCTTTCGCCCGCCTGCCTCCCGCCATTTTGTTGGAACTCCTGCCCTTCCAGGGAGCAGACGACTTCCAATAAGAAAATATCGCTTGTCTTTCACACAGAGAAGATTCTCTAGCTTGAATACCTTGGGCCTAACTTTGGGTGCCTCAAGATTCACCACAGCATCCTCTGTCCAGTCACCTACCTGAGACTCTTCACCTTTAGAGAGCGCACAGCCCTGAAAGCTTGAAAACCACAACCTTTCCTGTATCTGCATCAAATTCTTAGGCACTGTTTTCCCCCTTCACAAACACTTCATCCTCTGTCTTAGATGAGATAAATGACTACAGGCAGAAGCAGAAATGCTCCCTGGGACTTTCTTCACAATTGGTATGAACAGCATTTTTCTTTCCCACTGAAAATTAAGTGTACATTTCTTCCTGCGCTCTGGCGGGCCAGCCATTTACCTATTCCTGAACATGCACTGTTCTTTCCTGATACTATTGTTGCTCGCTCTTTGTTCTTTTGTTTGCTTGTAAATTTCACTTCCTCTCCCCAGAGCCTCCCTTTACTTGGCAAATGATTGCTTTTCCCTTGTAAGTCAGCTTTCTTCAAAAAAGCCTCTCTGTAGTCCCTCACATCCACAGCCCCCTTCCTGCAGTGCAGGCGGCCCTCCTCAGGCCGAAGCCCTGGGTCCTGCGGCCTCACCGCCTGGTTCCTCCCCTGGGCTGTCTCCTGTACACTTGGCTGATGAATGGCTCAGTCTCTGGACAGGCAGCTGCTTCCCAGTCAGCTCCTTCGCCCTCAGAGCCTTCTGATCTCAACCTCTGAATTTTCCACCAATTTCTGATGTTAGACTCCGATATCTTGGCCCTCATTTCCCTCCTGCATCTCTTCCTCTTTCTCTTCATTTCTCTTCTTTGTCTAAAAAATACGAATAAGATTTGGATCCAACTTTCTACTAATTTAACTATGTCTTATTTGGTCCGGATGCTGCTGATCTAATTGCATAGTGTGTTAAATTGGAACTTGTATGTGAGCCACAAGATGCAGTGAATATCACCTTCCAAGTTACCCAAACTGAATACAGGGCTTCCGACCCCCACTCCTCACACTGGGGCCATAGGATTTGCGAGAATGGTTTCTATGATTTTTGTGGAGAGAACTGTGCTCGGAGACGCTGTCCTCAGAGAGGAGGGGTGGGAAGTTCGGCCCCCAGCACTCAGGTCCGAGAGGGGGCTCCAAGCCACTCCGCAGGGACTTTGGTGGGTGGGGGCCACCGTAGCCCAGACTGATGCCTGACTCTTCTGGGAAACCTCAGTGGGGCAGTCTGGCTGGCTTCAGAAGGCTAGATGGAAACAGGAAGAGGCTGGGTCGCCTGTGCCACGAAGGTTTACTGGGGCAGGCGAGGAGGGAGGCTTTCTGTGGGTCTCAGGCCGACATGAGCCACAGCGAGCCTGAGCTCTGCTGGCCATGGGTTAGCACAACAGCCTGAGAGGGGTGCAGGCCCAGCTCCAGGGCTGCAGAGAGAGAAGATGCCCAGCTGAACCAGGGAGACAGCTGCCCAGGTGAGAGACCCCTGGAACCAGGGAAGGGAAGGGGACAGGGCCTCCGAATAACCCACAAAAGTGTCCAACACCGAAAGAACTTAAACGACTGCCAGAATTAGGAACGCACGAAGCTGTGGGGTTAGTGTTAGTTTTTTGTTTATTTGTTTGTCTGCTTGTTTTTTGCTTTGTTTTTGTTTTGTTTTGAGACAGAGTCTCTCTATGTGATTCAGGCTGGCCTTGAACTCATGATGTAGCCCAAGCTGGCCTCAAACTAGTGGATCCTCCTGCCTCAGCCTTCCCAGTGCTATGATTACAGGAATGTGCCTGGGGAGGACAGTGCAGGATAAACAGACTTGCTCCCATGACTTGGTCCCACACTCCCGTCTCTGCCTTACACACCAGCCCCAGAATGATGTAAACAAGAATTAGCAATGGGGGTGGAAGACAGAAGAAATCATTTCCCAAGAGGCTGGACACCAGTAGGCCTAACTCTGCGGCAGAAAGGAATTGTAACTGTGGATCATGTTGGAAGTTTGTACTATTCCCTAGGACTGGGCAGCTACCTTGTAGATCATACTTCATAAGTTAACACGATTGTAGGAATTTCAGTTAAGAATAATTTTTTAAAAGTTATGGGATAGCTCAACTTTCAATCCAAGAACAGGATCATAACTTCCTCCTCTGAATAAATCTTAAAATTATATGGTGGTAAGACTGGGGATGTATCAGATATCCTGCTGTGTCAATCTTAAAAGCATAAAGAAGGGAGGGGAGGTTGAATTGAAGCTTGTATTTTAATGACTTAGTCACAGAGCATGTGCACAGAATTTAAATGCCCTAGAATATGCCTGCTTTGTACTCTCAGTTTATGTGCTCTGAGGCACTACACAGTTCTCCCATGTAAGCTTAATTGGGCTGCATGCTGTCTTTCAGTTCAAGTGCTTCTCTCCAAGGATCTGGCTCTTTAATCTCAGGACTTTATGAAGAGACAGCCAAAGGGATTTGTTGAGATGAACTGAATCTACAATATGAGTGGTGAATTCAGCCAATCATTGTTAACAATAGCGTGCAGAGCATCTCAGATCAACAATAAGGCAAACAAAGCTTCTGCTTTCAAGAAGCCAACAGTCTAGGGCAGAGGTCAACAAACTGTGATCAATCTGGCCCGCCACTTGCTTTTGTAAATAAAGTTTTATTGGAACACAGCTGCACTCATGCACTGAAGTATTGTCTATGGGTGCTTTAGTGCTAAAACCGCAGAAGTGAATAGATAGAGACTGTATCGCTCTAAATAGCCTGAATATTTCTTATTCGGCCTTTTACAGAAAAATGGTTGCCAATCTCTGTTGGGGCAGGAATTCTATGAGAATTATGTAATTGGTATATTATATAACTAGCATATTAAACAAGTAAGTTTATGTGATATAACCACCATCCCTTTTTTTGTTGTTGCTGCTGTTGGTTTGGGTTTTTTGGCACTGTTGAGGACTGAACCCAGGGCCTCACACATGCTAGGGAAGTGCTCTACTGCTAAGTTACATCCCTCAACCAAGCAACAAGCAAGTCTCTCTGTGCGTCTGTCTCCTTCTCTGTAGGATGGTGAAGAAAAAGAGTTCCTGAATCACAGTTTGTTGTGAGAATTTGATCATAGAATACATCTTAAGTTTTCAACACAGCGCCTGGCACATGGTGAGCTCTCAACCAATAGTAGCTTTCTAAAATTAATGAATTAGAGGGTGAAGGGCTCATAGGTAATGGGGAAAACATAAGAACCAAGATACATCATGTACAGGTACAAGCACCCAATGATAAATGTAAACGGATTGTATACCTACAATGTACCAATAAAAGAATTTAAGCCAAAAATTTTTTAATTAATGTATTTATTAAGGCAGTCCTGAGGATAGAACCCAGGGCCTTCACATTGAGCTGCATCCCCAGCTCTTTTTTATTTTTTATTTTGAGGCAGGCTCTCACTAAGTCACTACATTGCCCAGGCTGGGCTGGAACTTACTACCCTCCTGCCTCAGCCTCCCAGAGTGGTGAGTGCCACAATATTCAGCTTATCTTAGCTGTTTCTGTTGTTCTATTTATCCTCACAGCCTTATGGTGAGTCAGGAGTGATGACTTCATCTCATCCGTGAGGAAGCTGAGGCTCAAGGGCAGACTTCCTGCGGGCCATCCAGGGCTGGAACTCAAGTGAGCCCAGCTTCTGGTCCTCAGCCCAGGGCTCTGCTCATCACATCATGAGGCCCCCAGGGAGGGCGGGGGTACGCCTCTGCTCCCGTGCACCCTGCCTTGGTTCCAAATCTGCCTTGGAAAGTGATTTAATCCCTGCACTTTACTATTCCCATCTTCTCTGAAAGTTAAAACGATGTTCATGAGAAGTTCCAAGTAGGGTTCCAGTAGAGTGTGACATTATTCTCCACTGCAAAACGTTCATTTTCAAAATTAGCTTTGCTTCATTAGAAGTTCAATAATAGTTTTTGTGTCATGTTTCTGGCTGCTATTCAAACACAAGCCCACTATCCTTCCATTGTTTTAAAACCAGGAAAGACCTAAAATTTGGCTCTGAAAATTCCCTTAATTTGTGAAAAGTAATAATCCCCTGGAAATCCAGTCTTTGTGACCAAAGAGGAAAAAACAAAGCTCTGACAAGAAATGACCAACATTGGCTTTCAGAATGACATGGTGGAGTTCCTGTCCCAACCTTTCTTGGACAGTCTCTCTATACATCTGCCAAAGGTAACAGAAATCGTGGCTGCAGGCAGAGCCCTTCATAGGTGGTGACGCTGATCGAGCTATCCCAGCAGAGCCCGGGGAAGCATCTGGCCAGAGCTGAAAGGCCCGGACTACTGAGTCATTCCCCGGGGTGTTCCTTAAAGCAGCTTCAGACAAAGCAAAAGGCAGCCTCTGACCTCTGGACAGCTTTCCCTGGCAATTTCCAGAATATGCGCTTCCAGAAACATTTCTCCCTTTGTTTCATTCCCGTGGAGAAGCGCCTAGAGGACAGCCACTCACCTCTGGGAAAGCAGCAAAGAGGGGGTGCATAACACAGCTGGTGCCTGCAGCCTGGAGTGTAGGATCTACGTGGTAGACACGCGGAGATGACATCTAGACAGGAAGCGGCATCGTGTGCAGACAGAAAATTACATTACCCCGCCCGGCCGGAACCGCTCGTCTTCCTCTGCGTCGATCTCCCCTCACCACTGCATGGAGCGCCCCTGCTCTGAGAGCGGAGGTGAGTGAGTCTAGAATGCGGGGCGAGCATGCTGGGGCCAGGTGAACAAAGGAAATCCACAACCACTGCAGGTGAGGGAGAGACGGGCTGCCTGAACTGTCAGGAGGGGAAGAGAAGGCGCCTCAACCTGAAGGAAGAGTTGGGAAAATGAAATTTTTAGAATTTTAGAATAAGCAACAATATTTATTTAACTCATTAATGAGGAAACCAATAAGGTAGAAAAGCTGGCTTAAAGAACATTTGGAAAACGGAGTATAGGCTTCAAGGGTGAAATAGATTTATATCAAGAATACATAACTTGTATGTAATTAACCTTGGAAGGTTGAGCTCTTTTGATCCGACAATCTGCCCATATCGGTCTTATAACTATTTCATATACAGAGATCTGCCTTAGCATGCACGAAGCCCTGGGTCTATCTCCAGCATAGAAAGGAAGGAGGAAGAAGAGAGGAGGGAGGGAGGACGTAGAGAGAGAGAAGGAAAGAAAGATAAAAGAAAGAAAGGAAGGAAGGAAGGAAGAAGAAAAAGAAAGCAAAGCAAAGCATGTCTATCAGCCCTCCTTTTAGAAGAGGAAAGAATAAATCTTTGTGATTTCCCATCTGGGAAATATATACAGCTTCAGTGCAAAATGTTTTGAAAAGAAAAAATATTTGCTAGAGGGAGAGCAAAATTGACAGTTATTAGAGGAAGCTTTAAAAAGATCATTGGCACCCAAGGGAAATATGGTTTTAGGTTGACTAATTATTAGTCAAAATGACAATATGCTTTTAAAATATGCATAGAGAAGACAATACAATTCTAGGAAACAGTGTTTTCAGATATGAGAAGCTTTTAAAATTTGTAAATAATCAATGATTTAAAGTCAACACATGGGAAAAATTTCATTCTTCAGATATTACTGTTTCTCTGTTGCCTAGGAAAATTATGACACAAGTAAAAGATAATCTTTGACTACTGCTTATTGTGATACACTAACTGTTTTAAACCCCCAAATGGTCTTTTGACAGAAAGGAAATCAAATTCCAGTTTTAAAGTTAATATATTACCAGAAAAAAATAACAAGTTTTTTGGTTTTTTTCGGTACTGGGGATCGAACTCAGGACCTTGCGCTTGCAAGGCAGGCAGCAGAACCACGGAGCTAAATCCCTGGCCCCCAAAATAACAAGTTTTTATTAAAAGTACCTTGATGAACCTGTAAGAACTAAGTGAACTTTGGAAAATTTTCACATATTTTCTTTGTTTCAGATCTATTATTTCCAGGTATTATAACCCAAGCCAAATAAACAGCCCTCACCCCATCCCCGACATGCTGCTGCCACCTGAGCGTGTCCTTGGTGAAAACTCTGCCTTGTCACTTAATTTCTTGACATAAAATCATTCCCTTTTTCTCATGAAAAACTGAAAATTTCACTACCCTGCCTATTTTATTTATTTGTCATTATTCCTGATATAATCCCATATTAACACACTGAATATATATCTTATATGTTGAATATACAATTGAAAACTCTGTCCCGTGTGAATATTTTAGACAGCAAATTTGCAAGCATAAATAACAGGCTCCCCACACTCACATAGATCCCTCGTTTCACTTTTATTCGTCATAAATAATGAACATTTTTGATAAACAAGCCCAAATGAATAATTTCTCTATAACATGTAATAACGAGCAAAAGTATCCAAAATCATGTCATTATGAGACGTGACCCAAAACACAGTGAACGCTGCTGCAGAGTGCCATCGATGGAAAAGCTTTATGAAAACTCCAGTGAGTCCTCAGCCACCCCATTCGCTGGGCCCGGAGCTGTGCAGCGCCTGGCTCCTCCTCAAAGTCAAAGTAGCCACACAACGGAAGTGTTCTGCATGGGTTCACGACAGCAGAGCAGCCCAACGTCACAGCTGAAGACCTCATGAAGGAGGACGTCCAGAACTGCTGCAGAAAGGGCTGAGAGCAGTGGGAAAAGTGTGTTCGAATCAAGGGGAAGGACTTTGAGGGGCGTAATGGCCATGTGACTCTTACTGTAATCAATTTTTAAAATATTCACTGTAGCTTTCAGTCACATCTCATACATGGAGAATCAGCTGTGTCATTTACAGAGCTCAATGCAAAATGAAATATGAGCCACTGGTTCAAAAACGATGTATCTGATTAAATGAAATGTATTTTTAAATTGGACATTTCATGTATAGCCTTAGGTATATAAGTACTCTGTCTAATTATATCTTGATAAAAAAGAGGTCATATATTTGAAAATATGGTTGAACTAATGTTTTAAAAACTTTAAATCTTACTAAAATTTTTTCAAGCATCAAAAAATTATCCATTAATAGCCTCAATTTTATATATAAAGCCAATGTTTTACGCTAACTAAGGATATTAGAAATCATATTTAAGCTGATATACTAAAGAATATTATTACTGTTAGGGTAAAAATTAATTTTCAGACTGATAATTCAAATTAATAAAATATAATTTTAGACTTTTCTTAATTTTCAACATTGCATAGAAGTGTCATTTTATCTCTTCAGTAAATCAGGTTTTGCAAAAAGCTTAGAAATCTTACATTGTAATTGTACTTAACTTCTTCAAAAGAAATGTAAATCTTCAAAGATAGTAAAATATATGCTTGAATTATACTCCAAACTTGTAAAATCAGGGAAAAGACTTGTAGCTGTTTCTGCACAAAATTACTTAAATGATTTGCTCCACTGAACAGTTCTCCTTATGTATGTGAACATATGAAAAGGCCTTTTCTTTCTTTCCTTTTCTTCTCTTTCTCTCTTTCTCTCTCTTGGCTTTTTTGAGACAGACTCTCACTATGTAGTTCAGGCTGGTCTTGAACTCACTGTACATTCTAGGCTAACCTCGAATTCAGGGCGAGCCTCCTGCCTCAGCTTCCCAAGTGCTGGGGTGACAAGCATGTGCCACATGCTTAGCTTTTTCTTTCTTAAAAAACCAGCACATATAAAGTATTTCAAGTTCAGTTCCTTTATTTCATGAACTTTGAGGGAATATTAGGTAGAGGTAAATGTCTATCGATCTCTAAAATTCATCAGAATCAAATTTCTTCACGGGAATTTCAAATCTAATTTATTGGCATCCTCCAGAAGTTGGAGCATATACCACGTGAACACAGTGAGTGACGGCAGCTGTCCTCCATTACAGACGCGCAGGCCCACTGCGAGTTCATAGTTCAATGCTATAGTCTGAGCTGGAGTTAAAAGCAGACTCAGAAATACTGAAGCTCATCACCCAGATTTCAAAGAGCTGTTCTCCCTCCCCTGGGTAGGAAATTTTCTTTCATCAATTTAACTCCAAATAGACAAGCAAGAGACCAGCAAAACAGCTTCTCCCACCTGCCCTCATCCCCTCAGTCATCACCAAGCGGTGCCCCACGAGGCCGGACTCCGGGAACTCAGCCCGGTGCAGCCCAGACTCCCAGACACGGAGGTGCAGCGGCGCAGTGGATACCAGTCCAGGATGCGCCCAAGAGTCCCGTGGCCCAGCCGTGAGGTTCTCACGCACGGGGTAGATCCCAACTCTCAGTCTGGCCAACTTGTAATCCAAGGTAAGCAGCAGACCCTCCAGGTCCTGGGACAAACTGCGAGAAGCGCTGCAAGGGAGACAGACTAATGGACTCGGCCAAGAACCAAAAACAAAAACAGAAGCAGAATTTGAAACCAACCAGCAAACAAACCAGAGCAAAAGAACGAGGAAAGAGCGCGATCTGGTGATGCTGGGAGGAAAGGCACGTGGCTGCTCTTCAGAGACATGGTTTACATATCGCCCACAGTGGAGCCTGTTTGCAACTCTGTGCGACAATCTTTAAAACCATCGAGTTCACAAAATGTCAAAAACATGAACGCATAGGAAAGGAGAATAAACTGCTATGGAAGATTCATTTAAGTCAGGAGCGAGGGAGCAGCAGGAAAGGCTGGTTGGAGAGCCCCGGAGGTGTGTGTGTTTGAACCCGTGAAGGAAGCGTGTGGAAGAATGCAGCCACCGGGTTACATGTTAAGTGCTGGCTTATGTCCTGCTACAACCATCCCTCCAGAGTTTTCTCCAAGACAGAAATAGTTTGCTGTCTGTCTACCTGGCACAAATCTCCCAGTAACTTGGGTGAGTCCAGGTCCTAACCAATAGTAACCGGGCAACGGTGAGCCCAGCGAGGCGCAGGAATTGCACGGTCCTTGGGTGGGTGTTTTACGCCAGTCTCAGCATGACGCCAAAAAGACATGCATGTCTCCCTTTGCTTTATTTTCATGTTTTTGGATAACTTCTCTTAGCAAGACGGCAGGTAGTGCCCCTGGGACAGGGAGGGAGTGGGTGAGCGGCCTGTTATGGGCGGAAGATGGTGGGGAGGTACGGACCTAGTTCACACCGAGAACTTCACAGCCACGGGGAGGACGCGCTCCCTGCAGGTGAGCTGGGCTGTCAGGGCTTGTGTGTGTCTGCGGGAGGCCCGCAGTGCCTCAGTCAGGGAGGGCGATGCCTGCGGTCGCCTTGCCCCCGCCCAGCCCCCACAGCTCCTCAGCCCGCCCGCCGGGGACCCTCCTCAGGGGCTTGGGTTCTCAAAGTGCCTGCCACTCGCTCTGGTCCTTCCCGAAAGAATCCAAGGCCCTGGTCCTTTCAGTCCACCCCACAGCGGGACAGACAGGGGCACAGACCCCCGGGCGGGTCCTAAAGGAGGGGCCGAGGACTCAGCGCCTCTCCCACCCCACCTAAGACCACTGTGACTGAACGAGGCAGGCTATCTCTTCCCCGACAGACGGAATCACATTAAGGTGGCCAAAGTTCGTGGAACTTTTTCAAGGAGGGGAAGAAATTGAAAGAACTTTACCATGAAACCTCAGATAAATATGAGAATTCACTCTCAGGAATAACCTAGTAAATAATAACGGTAAAATTGTAGGCATACGAGCAATTTTCCTAACCTTAATGAGATCTGCCGTAATAGACCTATCACGGTCAGTGGCTGTCTCCCCATGACCAGCTTTTCTTCACTGCATAGAGCAGGGCATCTTTTCCCCATTTCTCTTGTCCTGGAAAGACACGCATTGCCCTGGAGGACTTCCTACCCGCTCTGCCCCATCTCTTCCCCAGATTTCCCCCTTGGACTCCCAGGCGGAACCGCAGGGCAGCCATGAACAGTGGAGCCCACTTCAGCATCCAAGAATGCTCCAGTGCAGGCCACTGTTCCCTGGACTCCTGAGCACCAGCTCTGCTCCACACCCCGGGGGCGATCTTGTAACAGCTCTGTGGCCGAGGACCTTCAGGGAAAGCCGCACAAAGTTAAAGTCGTCTCGATTTGCTTTTGCAAGTGTGAGATTTTCAGACTTTGATGTGCGAATGCAATTCGAATTTCCATGTGGGGGATTCAGCTCCCCGATGCCCAGATGCACGGACCACGCAGCCCTTTTTCCTGCACACTGCCCCGTGCATTAGTGGCACACAGTGTCCTTACCGAGCCTTTGGAATCAGCACATGAAGACCCCTCTGGAGGCCTCCCAGCCCCAGGGTGAGAGATGAACCCCTTGAAGCTCCCTCACCCCCTCCCAGTGTTCCTCCTGATCTCCTGGAATCTCTCCCACCAAACACAGTTTCATCCCTGAGGGAGGTTTCCCTCCACACAGACCCCCCAGACCTGTGCAGCTCTGCACTTCTCTCAGCTCACAGGCAAGGGCCCAGGCCTCCCAATGTCGCCTCTCATGAATGTGATTGTCCCCACTCAGCAGTCTGGAGTCGGCAGAGAGGCCAAGGATGCTATGGCCAGGGGCGATGCATGCAAACACGATTAAATCTCCAAGTTTCCCTAGCACTCACTTCTTCAGCGAGGAAGAATCCAATCTGCTAAGGGTCCAGGATGAGGGCCCCTCGCTATCCCTGAAGACCATACCAGAGAAGCCCCTCTCCTTTAACAAATGAGAGGCTTATGACTGCACTCGAGGCAAAAGAGGACTACAGTGGTCTCCTAGATACAGGAAGGGAATCCCTCCTTGCCTTTAGGGTTGCTTTGAGGATGACAGATTCTTGGGGGTATCGCCTTGAGTATCTGTGTTTGTTCGTTTGTTTCAATTTACTTCTTCACCTCAGCATTCATTTGTCCATGCGCTGGCTGTGTGCCAGGCCCTCTGCTAGAACCTGGGGGAAGCAACAGTGCAAGGGAACTGGGGGTCGTGGCTGCATGGTACTGAAGGACGGAGGACACGCGCCTCCTTTGATTTGCCCCTGTGGCTCAAGTCCTGAGAGAACCCTTTGTCCGTGGGCGAATCGAGGCTTTCTCAGTCCACCAGAGCCACTGTCCCTGCCCCCATGTGCTGTGTGACTCTATCCCCAAGGGCCGGCTGGCTGCTCTGCCAAGAACCTGTGCTGAGGCTCAGGTGATTTACTCCTGTGAAACTGAAAAGGTGGGTTTTAGAGCCTCTGTGTGCACCGGTGCCTCCTAGGGTCTTGTCCTTGACTGTATTTGTAATTCTGTATTCTTTTTCTGATCTCTGAAACGAACTGGCTTTGGCCCCACAAACCCTGGATCCAGCCTCAGTGGGTGAGAGGCTCGTGCCTTTCCAATGAGGTCATGTTCTGTGGAAATGTTCTGGCCCAGAAGTTGGACCTGAACTTGATGTAGTGTGATGGAAGCACCTACAGTTGGCTCCCAGCTTGGTGGATTTGTAGAGAAGACTGCTCCGCAGGCAGACACTGGAGTTTCTGGAACTGAATCCCCAGGTGGCCCTGGGCAACTGCTGTCCACCTGGGCAGTGGGCAAGCCAGGCCAGGAGCCACCCTTCCCGCCCAAGCTCATTCCGGGAAAGCTGGGGACTCTCCGAGCCTCCAGCCTCCTCCCCTGGTGCTTCTGTGTCATCACCCCTCCCCATACTGTACCAAGCTTTTCTTTGAAATCAGTGCAACCCATCACTGAGCCGCCACATGCAGGCGAGTAGCAGAGAGTAAGTCCCGCGCAGTGTGCCACAACAGGGCTCCCAGTGACAGTGTCCGACCAGCTTGAGGCCTCCTGCCCTCTGACTCACACATTCCCACCAGGGTCTGCTCCATGGGAATTAGACCCCTCCGGTGTCCTGAAACTTCAAAGCAAAATGCTTCCTTTGCACTGGTCTGCCAGAACTTGCTGGGAATCCCTTTAAAGTTCTCTACAATTCTGTTCCCAGACTTTCTGCTTCTAAAATAGAACAGAGCACAGCATCCTCTTGCTGTAAAGCACACTGGACAAGACAATCCGACTGGAGGCATCACGGCTGCAGTTTATTTGTATTTTCCCCATTCCCCAGGAATAGCATACCAGCCCATGCTACTGTCTACAGCAAGCACTGCCTAGCTGCCAGGGGGAGATGAGCTCCCAGGAACGTGCCTGGGGCTTCCCATATATAGGCTCAGCTGCCCCCTGACAGACAGGAGGCAGCACCAGTAAAGGCAGGCTTTGAAGAAGAGCCCTGAGGTAGACCCAGGTAGCAAACAGTTGTATCTTTAACCAAGGGAGGAGACTTGTGGCTCTGTCTCTCCCACAGTCCTGAGCTCCAGGCTGAGCTCTTCCACCGGGAGCCCCAGGCAGGCGA
The DNA here is from genome assembly GCF_000247695.1 of Heterocephalus glaber. Next base: position 2,996,692 of record NW_004624805.1, read on the forward strand.
GACAGAATGCTCTGAGCTTGCTGGGTGTGTAATGATTCATCTCAGCTTTCAGTCACTGCTGGGCCAATTGGAAGTTCCTGCACTGTGACACTAATAAATACCCTCCGTTAAAAAGCTAAAAACAAAAACAAAAAACAAAAAAACACCCCAAAACCTTAAATCCAGAGCTTTGAAGTAGATTTAGAATAATTTTTAAAATGTACTATCCTCTGCTTTGGCGGGGGGATTGATATCTTTCTTTTTTATTAGGAAAGTCTTCTCCCCACAGAAAATACAAGGTCTTGGTCTAGGGATTTAGCTCAGTGGTTCCACTGCCTGCCTCGAAAGCGCAAGGTCCGGGGTTTGATCTCTGGTACAAAAAAAAGAAAGAAAGAAAGAAAATACAAGGTGTCACACCTGACTTCCTCCTACCTCGGTCTGTCTCCTACCTGCCCGATAACTAACCTGGGTCCCACGCATCCCCACCCACTCTTGGGCCGCTGAGAGACTTTGGCTTCCTCCTAGGGCCTTGGCTCCTAGGTGCCTGTGCTTGCCAGCAAAAGATTGTCACTCTGCAGCTGTACCCACATCGGAAGAGCTCGCTGCTGGTTTATGTTGTCTTTATGACAGACCACACTGTGACAGGGATGTTGACATTGTCCCGGGTTTCTCTTACCCTCACACTGCTGAGAGAGAACAGAGGCTAGCCCGGCCCTAGCCCACTGGAGAGTGGCCTGCAGGCCGGCTGCTTTGAAGCTGGACTCCTCTGTAGTTCTGGTCCAGCCCTCCCGCTCCTTCTTTACCCTTTAATTTGAGCTTTCGTATTCTTTAGACTACCCTTGGGAGCTCTTGTGCTGAGTCAGGCGCTGTGTCGAGGACTCGGCAAGCGTTGAGATGTTCCTCATCAACCTCCACCAGAGAGAGAGGTCCTGCGAGTCCAGAGCGGGGTGGAAGAGGCCCAGCCCGGCTTCTAGCCCTGGTGGTACAATGTCAGAACCCCGCCGAAGCAGCCTCTCACCGACGCAGGGCAGAACTTTTCCCAAGCACGCATGAAGTAATCGAGTTTTCTGGGGCGCTGCAAAACATCAGTTCTAGAAGGGACAGCTGAGCCCAGGTGCTGCTATCTTCTCTGCCTGGATGGAGCACCCAGCTGGCCTGTGGGAGAGGAGCCAAGCAGAAGCTGAAGGCTGAGAGAGAACCAGAAATCAAGCAAAGTCACAATTTCCTAATTGCTCCAAGAAGGACTTGAGGAGGATGTTAAAAAGCAGGCATGAAATGTGGTCCATGGACTTACATGCGGATGCCCTGAACGGGAGGTCCCTGCAGGCGGGCAGGCCAGGAGGTTCCTGCTCTTGAATCACATTAAATATTTGAGCAGTGGATGTTAACAGGTACAGGCTCCTGCCAGTGAACACAGGCAAAGCGGAAGGCTGCTTCCTGTTAGCCCCATGTCGTTCCCCATGTTTTGTTGTCATGAGGCTCCTTTACCATTCCCACCTGTGACAGCAATGGTGACAGTAGCTCTATTTTAATCTGAAGCTGAGATGCTTTTCACTGACATCTGATCTTGTCACTGGTTTGTGGGTCACTCCCAGCATCTCTCCATCTGTGCTTGGAGCTCCCTGAGGACCAGGCCTGGTGCTCCTAACACCTGGCCTGTCTTCTACCTAGCACAGTGAGAGCGCTTGCAGGGGACAATTTGTTGCTGATACCTAAAGCCGTCTGTGTTCCTGTGTCATAAACAAGGAAACCCTTGAGACAGGAGTCACTGGGACACCGGCACTCAGGGCAAAGAAAGCTTTTTTGCAGGAGATGGCATCAGTGTGACAAGCCCTACCTTCATGGCCCTGTCCCTCGAGGGCTGGGCAAAGTGGGGAATAGGAAGCCTTTTACTTCCGCCTCAACCGTGAGCTGTGAGTTGCTCTTGTCACTCTTGCCCATGGTTAACAGAAGTGCATTTGCAGCCTTGTAGGTGGCTCTTAGTGGCCTCCAGTGAAACAGTTTCCTCACCCACTGGTCCCTGGGGACACAGTCCTCACCACTCAGGCTGTCCAGGTGAATCTTCTTTTGGTCCTTTTATGGGCAGTGTTGTGAATTTCCTTCCCACTGACAGTTGTCCAGGACTCATTTTAGAGAGTCGAGCAGAGCTGCCCACTGGACTGGGGCCATTTCTCAAAACACAGCCAGGTGTGCAGACCCCCATGTCCCCCCCATTCTGTGCCCCACACATGTCCTCGGGCCAGGCCGGGGAGCTCAGGCACTGAGGGAGATGGGCAGGCAGGTCACGGGTGGCTTCTGGCCTTGCAGGTGGCTTAGGCCATGCTCCCACTTGGGAGTAAAGGAATCAGAGCTGCTCCAAATGCAGCCTGATTGCAATTATTTGGGTTTGTTGGTATGCAATGAGCCCAACACTGTTAGGTGACACTGGCAATTGGAAAAACGCCCATCACTGCGTGGGCGAAGATTTAAGTGGCAGGGCTCTTTCAAGGGTTCACAAGGTGAACCAGATAAACCAGACAGACCAAACATGGTCAAAACAGCTGTGGGGTCTGGGTGAGGTCTACGGGGACACACACTGAGCACAGGTGGGGGCGGGAGGTGTACCCCAGAATGCACAAGAGGAAATACGCACACTATGTGCAGAGTGTAGGTCCCGGAAGAAGGTTTAGCTGGCTGGGGATAGACTTGATAACACTGTAGCAGATAGGGCTTGTCATTCCATGGGACTTTGAAGTTTACATCCCCAGCAAGTGATTTTCCTCTTTATCCCCCCGCCAGAGGAAGGGAGGTATTCTGGGGAATTGGCACTGATGGAGAGGCCGGGGTAAGACAGGGGTTGGGAACTGCCCAGTAGTCAGGCAAGGCAGCAGGTAGCCGCGCACACTGCTGCTGGAGGGGACGCCCTGCAGGAGACAGGCAGAGTAGACAGAATCCTCCCTGCCTGGAGATAACGTTTGTTCCTCTTTCCGGCCAGCTGCACACGCTGCCACCAAATGAGGTATAAGGAGAATGGTCTTAACAGAGTGTGCCTTTGGTCTGGTCATTCTTCCATCCAAACCGCACACCTTCCACATCACCGCGGTAGAGAGCCCAGACCCCTCAGTTTGCCTTGGGGCCTGCATCAGGAGACAAGCCTTTGTAAACCAACAGGATTCTTTCTTCCAAAGAGCCTCACCCTGAGCCAGGAGGCAAAACCAGTACCAGGAAAGTGGCTCTGTTCATAGCTGCTCAGTCCCAGGGCTCAAACCCACTTCTCCCACCCCGCTCTCCAGGCATTCACCTACTGAGGCAGTCTTGGAGACCCCTTCGGGAAAACCCTGGGCCCTGCTGCGACAGAGTTGGAACCCATTTCCCTACCAGGTGAGTTTCAATCAGGCTTTCTCCTGCTACTCTTGTGCTGGCCCTCGGTCTCCAGCTGTGCTTGCTGTGGTTGCCCGGTCCCCTGACATCACTGCTCACAGAACTTCACAGGCTTCCAGGCCTCCACAGGCCCAGCTGATGCCTTCTCTGCCAGCATCACACACCCCGGTGTGTGTTAGTATTTTCCTGCTTTTCAGACCAAGAACTTGAGCAAGGACAGGTTAAGTAGCATGCTCATGGTCACCCTGCTAGGGAGCAGCTGAGACGCAATTCAAGCCAAAGCAATGTGACTCAACTGGTCCCACTCCCAGCAGATCCTCCTATCTAGCGGGCTGCTCAAATACACATGTGTAGATTGGTTAATGCATTCGTTAGATTGACGCCTGAGGGAATACGGGTAACCAAAGGGAAATTTCGCTCAGTCATTTAGCAAATATGTGTTGAGCTCAAAGTGTGCTGAGCCCTGGGCTAGGCTCCAGGGAGATAGCGGTGAAAAGATGTCTATGACCCCTGGGAGATTAATGTCCAGGGAAAAAGGTCACAGATGATTCTGGAAGACTGAGTTTTCTGGGGCCAGTGAGAGACAGGATGGGACTGCCACTGGGAGGGAATTCCAGTGAGGGGCTGACTTGGAAAGAAGAACATGACTTCGGCAGGTGGACTGCTGAGCTCCAGGTGCCAGGGCAAAGCAAATCAACAAACGGAATTCTCCTGAAGGTGATGGTAATGCCGGCTGCGTGCTCAGAGGGAGACAGCTGTGGGAGTAGGGACCGGGGAAGAACATAAGTGATGCTGACAGCCAAAGATGGGAGACTGAGCCAAGATTAATATGGAGAAATTTAAGTTCACTGGAGCCAAGGGCCACACCCTGGAGAGCACCCAGAGAATAGGCGCCTCTCAGGAGAGAAGCAGCCCCCAGGGAGCGAAGGCCCCAGGGACTGAAGAGGGCTGAAGACGAGAGGCGCTGATGTGCCGAAGGCTTGGAGGAGGGTCATGGAGAACACTGCAGTGTGTCTTCTGCAGTGTCTCTTCCTCAGGGAAGGTTTTGTGGTCTCCAAGAGCATAGTTTCTGTAGTGGAATGAAGATAAATTACAGGTTAGAGGAGATTTAGGGAAGAAATGGATGAGAAAGAGGCACATTAAATACACCTCACTGAGAATCTGGCCCGAAAAGAGAGAAATAACAGCTAGTTAAGGACGAAAACAAAATCAGTTACTGATTATGTGATCTAGCTCAAATAGAAATATATTTAAGTCTGACAGTCCTTGGATTTAAAATAAAACTATTTAAAGTTAAGCCAACTAAAATGGGACCCACAGAGTTGACCTCACGCATCCCAGGAGCTCTTAACCCAAATGGATGGGGTCTCAGCTCTCTATTCCCTATTTGACATTGTTTAGTTAGGCAGATTCTTTCTTCTTTTCATAACAAAAGTTTTTTTAAGTAAAAAGAAACAATCTTAGCCAATTCCCCAAATGTATTCTTCCTTGGGGAAACATGTGCATTCTTATGACCCCAAATGCTAAGCCAATAAAAGCAGCAGCAGCAGCCATTTTTTCACTGTTATCTGCACAAAAGCAGGAGAGAAGGAAAGCCTCAAAGAATTTCTGAGTTTCGGGGAGAGAAAAATGACTTTTTTGCCTCTGAGTTTTTATCTTTTCTGTCACCATAATTTTGCTAGACACAGAACAGGCCTGGCAAATGAACTAGAATCCATAAGGCCAAGGAGCCAATATCCCAGGGCCCTGGAAGACAGACCACCAAGCAAAGGTGGCCCAGAGCGGGATCCCGGGGATGACAGGAGTGGGTGTTACTTGTGGAAGGAAATTTCCAAACTTGCAGCCAGGATGTATTAATATAGGATTCATAAAATACAGGCTTTCTAGAATATTCACCGCATACTATCCCTTGGTCCAGATGAAGCCCAGAAACTAAGGCAGAAGATAAATCACAAATCATGGAATAAAGAAAATCTCAGGTCACAGTGAGGTCATTTTGGCTTGAAAAAGGAGGAAATGGAGAAAAGATAAGGATCACATGAGTAACTATTGGCTCTTTTTGTTAATAAAACAAGGAGTGGTTTCAGCTCCCCTAGGAAGGCCTTAGTTTGAAAATAGAGAAGAATTTTAGACCCACTGGTTTGTAGAGCATGGCATGTGTTGCTAAAGGGCATTGAGATTACCCAGGTTCAAAATTGTCTTCTCCTATGTGAACCTGAGTGAGTTATTTAACCTCCCTGTGCTTTGATGTCTTCAAAAGTAGGAATTTAGTAGTTTCCATCTGTTGCAAGGATTTTATGGGTTGATCTTGCCACATGCAGAGCAGAGGCATAATAATAATAACATAATAAATGCTCCATGCGAGTGACTTATTGATAGATTGAATATAGCTGAATGGAGGAGGAGTCAAGTTGGAGATGCCAGAGTAAATCAGTTAAGAACCCAGAAGAGCTGCAGCCTGGCAGCATTTTTGCCAACACAGACCAGGGGCGAGTTGGCCAGGAAGCTGCTCCTCCCCGATGGCCCATCAGTTTGTTCTCTGACTATGAGGGGATAACAAACAACCTCTGACTAGGTTGGGACTCACCAATATTGGACCCTGTGTGAGTGAGCGAGCTCAGAAATGCCCAGGCCCAGGGAGAATCACACCAGTGGACCAGGGCAGTACATGCTGTGTGCTGCAGCGGCTAACCGGAATGTCTTGCAGTGCAAAGGGAAGAAGTATGCTCCTCTACTCCCAGTGGCTTGAGTGAGGAGAGACATGTGCCAGTGCGGTGGACAGAGGAGGCTGTGCAGGGCCCAGAGAGGCCAACTGAATGGGGACTCAGAGCAGCCTTAGGCTGTCTTTGTCTCAGGACTCCCAGTGTTGAAATCCCTCAGCACTTGGGTGTGCGACAGTTGCAGAGAGATACGGGGTAAAGAGACAGGGGCAGGCCACCCACCGAGGGACAACCAGAGTGTTGCTGGCTGACCACTCGGCCCCTGGCCCCCACAACCAGAGGCCAAAATCAGCCTGCAAGTCTGTGGAGCTGAAAGATCAGCGATGGTGCCCCACCCGCCCCCTACTGTAGGTTTGCTGGGATTAATCTTCTTTTACTCGCTGCTTCATTCTTTCTCTCCCATCTTCTCCTGTTTCCTAAAGCTTGAGTGATCTTCCTTTATCCTTCAGTCTGGCTTCTAATATCTTTCTCTTCATTCATTTCTCTATGTTCCCCTTTATCCCTCTTAAATCCCCTCCCCCACAGATTAAAATCACCCTACTAGGGGAAACTTCAGTGTATATAATCCCCTGGCTTGTGTTGGATGTTGTTACATAACTACAGATCTTGCTCCTATGGTTAAAGGTACCAAATTAATAGTTATCACAGTTTGTCATTTTCTAGGCTGTGCTTGACACTACTGTTATTGCTAATTGAATTACTTTAGCCAGGATGTCATACCTGTTATGATCAGTTGTTCTTTCTATGACAACACTGTGATTGTCTGAGGTCAGAAACAATGTTATAGTCCAGTACCAATGAACTGGGTGCTGGGTCAAATAGATAGCAACTACTCATCCCTAATAAATTGGGAAGGTAGGATCTTAGGACAGATTCAAAGGCCAAGAGCCAGCTATACCTAGAAGACATCTCTAAGGAATAGTCATTTCCTAGGGAGGCCTCAATACTAGTGATAAAGCTACCTACCATAAGCAATTTACAAGCACCAACACAGAACACAATTTTAAAAATTAGAAAATTACAAGATGCAGAAGCAAGTTGCAACCCCAGACCTCCAGCCTACCCAGTGCAAGTCCAGGGGTCCATGAGGTGAAGGAAATCAGAAGCCATCCACCTGAAATTTTCTGAAATGGTAGTAGCGGAAGGAAAAAAAAAGATGAATGAAGCTATAGAAAAATCAGATCAGTAATAATTTCTCAGGTAAAGAAAGAGATGATGACCATAATGAAAGAATTAGTTAGTGAATCTAGAGTAGACACAGATTTGAAAAATAGAGGAGCTTAGGAAAATGATGGAAAACATATTCATTTCCAACATAGGAAAGAAATAGAATCCATGAAACAGATTCAAAAGACTCCCAGGAGATTAAAAATTGTATTAAAAGTATATGTAGCAGAATTAACCAATGTGAGGACAGAATATCAGATCTGGAAGACATGTTGTGGTTAGTGATCATGAAAAGAAAGATTTCTTAAAAATAGCACAGGCCCAGGTAAACTCAATCCAACAACTGCTAGACGATCCAAAGGAGAATAAAATAAGATTGATAGGAGTTAATAAAAAAGCAGGAAATAGTGCAAATGACATAAAAACCAGTTCACAAAAATAATGGCAGAAAACTTCCCAAGCATAGAAAAAGAATTTGACATACTCATAAGTGAGACATATTGAACTCCAATTAGCCATGACCAAAGAAAAAAAATCTACACCAAGGCATGTAATAGTCAAAATTCCAGAAATTCAGCACAAGAACAGAATATTAAAAGCTGCTAGAGAAAAGAAACAAATCACCTATAAAAGAAAGCCCATCAGAATCACAGCTGACTTCTCAATAAAAACCCTTTAGTCAAGGAGAGATTAGAAAGAACTATTTCAAGTCTTATAAGAAAGCAACCTCCAACCCAGATTGATGTGCCCCACAAAACTGTCTTTCAACATTGGTAGAGAAATAAGATACGTCCAAGACAAAGACCACCTGAAGAAATGCATGGCCACCAAACCAGTACTCCAAAATGTTCTGAAGAATAGTCCAGAAAGAGCTAATGAAGACTATAATTCCATAAACACCAGTAGAAAGAATCCACCAGGAAAGTCAAACAATTAAACAGAGGGGAAAGAAAGGGAACCACCAACAGGAAAATAATATGGCAAGGATAAGTCAATACATATCAGTTATAACCATTAATATAAATGGTCTAAATTCACCAATCAAAAGAAACAGATTGGCAGAATGGATCAAGAAACAAGATTCAACAATATGCTGCACACCAGAAACACACTTAATTCAAAAAGAAATTTATAGACTGACAAAGGATGGAAAACAATACTTCTCACAATAGGAACCTGGAAAAATATCAAAGGTAGCTATTCTATTTGCAGACAAAGTGAATTTCAAGCAAGACTGATCACTACATTCTTGTTAAGGGAACCCTCCAAGAAGAAGCAATAACAACCATAAATATATATACAACTAATAATGGCACACCCAACTATATAAACAAATATTAATGCACATGAACAATCAAATACACTTGTAATGGAGGAACTCAATACTCCACTGTCACAAATGGATTAACTAGACAAAAAATCAACAAAGAAATATCAGTACTGAATTAAACCTGTGAACAAATGGACTTTGCAGACGTCTACAGAAGTTTCACCCCAAAAGATCAGAATACACATTCTTCTCAGCTGTAGATGAGATGCTCTCTAGCTTATACTAGCTCATAGAACATGCTTAAGTAAATCCAAAGGAATTGAAATTATCCCATGCATATTATCATGTGCGATGAAATTGGAAATCAATGGCAAAAGAAACCACAAAAACTGCATAAACACATGGAAATTAAATAACATCCTGCTGAACAACCAATGGGTCACAGATGAAATTAAGAAATTAGACAGTTTCTACAATTAAATGATAATGCCAATTCAACATACTGGAACTTATGGAATGCAATGAAAGCAGCCCCACGAGGGAAATTTATTGGTGAATTCTCACACCAGAAAAACAGAGCAAGCTCAAATAAACAACCTAATGTTGCATCCCAAGCGTCTAGAAAAAGAAGAGCCAGCCAAGCCCAAAGCTCATATGAGGGAGGAAATTATAAAGATCAGAGCAAAAATTAATTGATAAAAAACAATTGAGACTAAGAAAACAATACAAAGAATCAATGAATCAAAGAGTTGTCTCTTTGAAAGATTAAATAAAATTGACAAACCCTTAGCCAACCTTCTCAAAAAAAAAAAGGAAAGAACTCAAATACAATTAAGAATGAAAAGGGTGAAATCACAACAGATCCTGCAAAAGATCATTAATACCTACTTCAAGAACTTGTATTCAAATAAAATGGAAACCCCAGAAGAAATGGATAGATTCCTAGATACATAAGAATTACCAAAGCTGAATCAAGAAGATATAAAAATTCTAAAAAACCCAATATCACCCAATGAAATTGAAGATGTAATTAAAAACCTACCAACAAAGAAAAGCCCAGGTCTTGACAGATTTACTGCAAGATCTTCTACAAGAAATTTAGAGAAGATCTATTGCCACTACTCCTCAAACTTTTTAATGAAATCGAAAGGAAAGCAATACTTCCAAAGTCATTTCTGGAAGCAAGCATTACTCTGGTACCAAAATCAGAGAAGGATCCAACCAAAACAGAGAGCTACAGGCCAGTCTCCCTAATGAATGAAGATGCAAAAATCCTCAATAAGATAGTGCCCAAAAGAATGCAGCAAATCATGAAGAACGTTATACACCATGACCAAGTAGGATTCATCCTAGGGAATCAGGGATGGTTCAACATAGGCAAATCAATAAATGTAATAAAACTTATCAACAAAATCAAGGACAAAAACCACATGATCATCTCAATAGACACAGAAAAAGCATTTGACAAAGTCCAACACCCATTCAAAATAAAAATCCTACAGAAAATTGGAATATGTAGTCTTTATTTCAATCTTATAAAAGCCATATATGACAAACCAACAGCCAACATCCCATTAAATAGTCAAAAACTGAAAACTTTCACTCTAAAATCAGGAACAAGACAAGGATGTCCATTGTCACCACTCCTGTTCAATATAGTTCTGGAAATATTAGCCAGAGCAATTAGACAAGAGAAAGAAATAAAAGGAATAAGGATAAGAAAAGAAGAAGTTCAGTTATCATTATCTGTGGATGGCATGATACTCTACATAGAAGATCCCAAAAATCCCAGCAAAAGACTTCTAGATTCAATAACCAAATTCAGCAGCATAGCTGATACAAAGTCAACACCTGAAAGTTACTTATCAGTATAATTTAAATATGAAGTGTCACCCAGACACTCATATATTGAGAATGCTAATCTCATCAGTGGATCAATCCATTGAGGAGTTCATAGCTGAACATGCTGCTGGAGGAAGTAAGTCCTTGGAGTGTAACCTAGAAGGTAGTTGTCTTGCCTCCATGTTTGTCTCCACTCTCTGGTGCTTTCCAACCCTGTGTCCTGGCTACCACAAGTGAGCAGTGCAGCCAGGCCCTTCTAACATGATGTTTCTCCTTGAGAACCAGTTGACCATGGACTGCAATCTCTGAAACTGTAAGCCAAAATAGACCTTTTCTCCATGAAGATGTGTATGACAAGTATTTGGTCCCAGCAATGAAAACCTGACCGATACACTTATCATCACCCCCATCAATGGCTACGATCATCATTACGAGCCCAAGCAAGCAAATGTCTCAAACCACAGTGTCAAGAAGGGAGGAAATGGAACATGTGTTGCTAAAACTGAACTCAATGTCTATTTTGAGTCTCCATTGGGAGTAAAAATTATCTCTGGCAATTCAGGGTCACTTCCTTTCCTTGTGTTGGATCAGGACTGATTTCTGTAGGCCAAAATATTGTGGATGAGGTAGAAAGTGAGGAGACTGGGAGAGGTCTGGGTCTGGGGACGTCACAAGTTCATGGCAACATCCTTAGAGAGCTGGACATGGGTCTCGGAACTCAGTCTACAGATTAGCTCCATCTTGAAGCCTCCTTATGCCCAGCTCTTTCCATGCCTTGCTTGGGCACAGATAGCCACGGGAATCCTAGGAGGCTGGGTTAGAGCTCATATGGCACTGGACCCCAGTCATTACTGTTTGGAGATTTTCTTACCTCCCAAGAGCTGGACACTGGAAAATTGAGGAGCCCACTTCTGATTGATTCCTCCAGGCCTTTTATGTCCTTCCCAGGCCCAAAGAGAACAGAGAATGATACCTCCTTTCCTTGAGACTCAAATGTTATATATGCCCTTTATTTCTTTCCTTACTCTCCCACTCTTGTGGGTTATAAGGGTATCTGGGGGGGCTAGAGTTTCATGTCACCACATATCCTACTGCACCTGCAGATGTCTTCCACTTTAGCTACCAATAGAAGCCTCCCATTGTGGCGTTCTGGATGCTTCTCTTAAATAACTTCCTGCTGCCTGCACAGGAGGGCTGTGGGAGGCTCCTGCAAATAGTGCATGACTGTTGTCCGTGTCCTTCTCTGAGGGCCCTGCAGAGGGTGGCAGAGCCAGCCACTTGCTGTGTAGGCAAACACGTAAAGGGTCATACCTCCATGCAGCCACGTGGCTCAGCTAACTTGAGTCCACAATACAGCTCAGCTTTATTCTCTTTATAAATCTAAATAATGTACAGGGAATATGTATAGTACAAGTAAAGAGAGTAAAGGATGAGACTGAGGCAGGTGGACAGTAAAGGCAGGGAGATGAGATGGATCAGAAAGAACTCAGCCCACTTGCAGAGCTTCATAGTTGCCACAGGACAGTCACAAAGGGTGCCCGCCTGTCCAGCAGCCCAGGCAGAGGGACTCTCACTCTCCATGGCACTGAGAGGAGCAGTGGCCATGGTCCGCAGCAGACACCTGTGTGATGCAGTGAGTTTGTCACCCCACGTCCTTGGGGAAATGGGACAGTGAGCCTCCCGGGGCTGCCTTCTGCATCACCCTGGCTAAGGACTGGGAGTGTCCGGCAAAGGGGATTTCCATAAATATAATTTTATAGGGGAGAGGGACTATGAGGGACAGATGGGGGAAGGGGACTCGGGAGGGGAAGAGAGAGGAAAACAAAGTGTAGTAGGGAGGATGGATACAGGCAAAGCATGATATATGCATACGTGAAAATGTCATATATCAATGTGTGTGATTCACATAGCTGAGGAATTGAAAAATAACATGCTCTGGTATAAATTATGAATAAGGTTAGAATCACTCAAGCCTTCTATACATCCAAGCATCAAGGTTAGCAGAAATACAAGCAATGGTCACAGTGCTCCTGGAGGCATTCCAGAACCTGAGGTGGCTTTGAACTCACAGATATAATGTATTTTAAAATAATAAACATATCTCAAGTTATGACAGACCTGACATACGAACAACTTGGGCTACAATCGACATTTTAGTTTTAATTATGAACAAAGTCTTGAGTTACAACCTGAATGCAGGTTGTGTTTCCAGATGGTCTCAGATACAGATTTAGCCCTTAAAGAGTTCTGGAAGGAACATGACAGCATCCTCTCTTGTGTGGGGTTAATTGAGAAATCCCGGGCCACTGTCTCTCCAAGGACACTGAGATCTGCCTGTGCACAGGACAGAGACATTGAAGGCAAATGACCAACTTGAGTTACAACCAGAAAGGAAAACACTCTACATTTCTCAGGCAGCCAGTCTTTCCCACACTGTTGGTTCAATCACCCAGTTGCCGGTAAGTTGAGGTCATGGTAACCAAATATAGTACCCAGGCCCCTAGGACCGAGGTCTCTCCCAGAATGGAGGAGCATCAGGGTGAAACCCAGGACAGCTTCACGACAGCTGCCACTGGAGTTCAGGATGACACTTCCACTCGGTACCAGCTCAGAGCTTTCTGTGTTGCTGGTTAAATGCAAAACGTTAGAAGTCAGGCACACAGAAATGAAGTTGGTTCCTGACATCAGAACCGAAAGCCAGACAGGAAGTGGAAAGACAGCAGATCGGTGTGAGTCGGGCTGAGGGAGTTGTGTGGGAGGCCCGGTTTCTCTCTGGAAGCATCACAAGGCACCCAACCTCGGACTGAAAGGGGTGACCCGTGGGTTGTGTCCCTCAGCCTCCTCCAGCTCCTCCTGTTGATATCCCTCAATCACGGCTTTGGGGAGCACATCGCCTTTGCCAATCTACCCTTAATTCTACCACCAGTCAGGGCTGAGCTATGTGCTCTAGAAGCCGGGACCCTGAGAGAGAGGGCAGAGTCCTTTCTAGGGGTGCTCCCTGCATCTGGATACTAAGCACCCCACTCCTGTTCCTCCATGGATTTCCTCTTTCCTAAGAACAGACTGTGCCCACCTCTGGAACTGTTACCCTCCAAACATTCTCACCTCTTCCTACTTCTCAGTCACCCCAAGAACACAGGGCTCTGGATCTCGTATGGAATGAAATATGGCCCTAACCCTTAAATGCATATTCTTGGTGCAAACCATTGTCCTTAACCTACCTCACAATGAAAGGGAAGAGTGTTTGTTAGGAAGACAACAGACTCTTGAGTTTCCAACACTAGTGTAAATCTTTGAAATGGAAGCAAGGAAGTTATGCTGCTCCCCAATGAATCAATCTAAGAGCAGCTCTTTCCAAATGTTGGGTAAAAATTATTCTTTGAGAGTCAAGACTAACACATATCTTACATAAAAGTGAGTTACCCTTGAAGAAATAGAGTACAATATCCAGTCAACAAGGACTTATCTTAAACCTTCACAGAACTACATGAACTCTCCTTAAATTTTGCTCTTTAATTAGGAGCCAGTTTGAGACAAGCCAGGTCTGTGGCTTTGACACAGCTGTCGTAGGTCCCAGGAATAGGCCTGCTTTCCATCTCTCTGATATCAATCTTTGACCCCCAAGCATTTTCTTTAATAAAAGCATGTTATGCCCCTCGCTCCTAGCAGACCCCAGAGGCTGCTTAGGTATCTAGAGAATCGGGTATGACTGAGTTCTTACGCTGTACCAAACGGCTCACATACTTCCCAGAGCCGTTATCTCTTAAAAACTAACCTTTTACCGAAGGTTAGTTTGTTCAGAGGTTAGTCTGTTAGAGATTCAGAGAGTAATGCACGTGTTTCTTTCTGATTTTTAAGAGATATTTTTCTTTTTAACTGTTCAAATACATAACCGGTTAATGTTATTAATATTTTCCATTTGATCTGGAATTCAAATGTGCTTACGTGAGTTTAAATCTTATGCCTCTATGGGGTTAGTTTATGTTCTGAAGAATACCACAAGGTGAGGGGTACTGCAGGGAAGACTGGTGTATGACTTGGATTCTACTTGGAACCCAAGCAAGACTTCTCAGCCTCAGTTTCTCAGCCTAAGTGCTCTTATCTGTAACACAGAGATGATCCTATCCACCCTATCATCTGGGCATAGTTTAAAAATGCAGCACCAGTAAAATGTAGCCATTAACACAGTTAAGTAAAAGAGAAGAAAGTTCATCCTATTAAGCAGAAGAAATTATGATAAAGTAGCATTTGCATCATTATATTAATACAGCTATGAAACTTCAACATTTGCAATCAAGCTTCATGTACTTATTCCTTTGAATGTATCAGAGAGGCCATATAACAAAATAATTTACCATCATGTGAAGGAAATAGTAAAAACAGGTTTCCTTGATTGATACTGGTTGGTAGCCTACTTCCCATACCCTTAGATCTTTTGGTTTTATTGTTAAAACACTCCCTGAGAACAATAAGCCTTTATTTTCACAGCAGATGCGTAGGTGGATACCTCCCAGTGTTGCTAGGGTACCATTGGTAGCTTTTTCTCAATTAGAGTTCTTTTCCAAACATATATAGAAAACAAGTTATGAGTTTAATGGGCCTGGGGTCTGCGGTGATTGTTTTCATGAGACTGAAAAGCACTGTAGAATCCATAAGCTTTAACACCACTGCATAAACTGCCCAGGAAAGTAGCAATTAGATTTGCTTCCCAGGACTTTTCCAGTTATGGCAGCCTAGCTTTATAAAGACTCTTCTGAGTGTCCGAAGCACCGCTGAGGCGCTCAAATACCAGCCACATGATCCTTGACCCGAGATCTCCTGGACTCTAAAGACTCTTTGTCCATGTCCTGCTGGCCAAAGGAGATGCCCAGCCCCTCCTTCACAGCCTCTTGTCATTTCAATATGTGTTTGTTGGTAATAGTTCCTTGCAACAACCCCTGAGTGTGTCTAGCTCATTGATTTCCACTTTCTCTTGCTCCAGCTGAGATAATGAAGAATTTAGGAATCATAACATATGCAAGAAAGCTGAGGCGTAAGACACGGAAGTCTTAGTAAGGACAAGATTTCTGATTTTATAGACAAGGGCGTTCCTATGAAAGAGAGAGAAGGTTTATTGTTCATGATTTATTATTCGTGATCAGGTTAGTATTCGTGGCATCAAAGGGCAGAGCTGAGACCAACAATTGGAAGACGCATGGGGGTAAATCCCTAACGCAATATTAGGAAAACACTCGTTTGGCAGTAAAATGAGCTGCCTTGTAAGGTATGCAAGAGACACACTTGATCAGCTGGAGAGGATGCCTTGCTTTGATAGACAGATGGTCTAAGGGCCGGACCCCAAGACCTTGGAGAACCCCTCAGACAGGAGCAGGGAGATGCCGAGTTCACTGACGAGCTTTCTCAGATCTAAGAATCGCCCACCACTCTCAGGCTCTACCTCCCCCCTTGGTTTTCTCCGAAAGCCTGGAGTAAAAATGTTTCGCATTCCCAGACCTCCCTCTCCCCGCTCAGGTGAAAGGTAACAGGACAGATCGCAACCGGAGCCTCGATTCTTCTTGCTGCCCCTAGGGAAAAAAGCGCAAGAAGCCAGAGAATGGGAGGGCCACCCTCTCTTGTCTTCTCAGAGGCCCACTGCTCTTTCTTCTTCTTCTTCTTTTTTAGGTACCAGGGATTGAACTCAGGCCCTTGAGCTTGCGCAGCAGGCAGTGAAACCACTGAGCTAAATCCCCGACCTGCTCTTTCTTCTTTCTTCTCCTAGAACAAAGGTATTTGTTGAGCTGGTCACACAGTTCTTAAGAACTCATAGAGATTAAAATGGGCCCTAGGATCCTGCATATGTTCAATGACTCTTTGTTGAAAGAACGAATGAAGGCATTTGAAAAGCAAAAGAAGATAGAAGAAAGTGCTTGATCTAAAAGTGAAATATCTCAGCCACTTCAGGCTCATCTGCAAAATAGGGATGACATAGTAATGGCTCCTCACTCTCGGCTTGACCTGAGAATTCGAGGATATAGTGCATGTAGTGTGCTTAGCTAGCTCCCGGCCCAGCCGTCATTACAATGGTTGTTACTGCAATTAGCTTGAGCCCTGTGAACTGGGAGGCCGGAGAACACAAGGAGGTGTTTGGGATTAGAACAGGGCTTCTGCCTCTTTCCTCTTGCATCATATCACGATACGCTGTAGCATCTCGGGTAGGACTTCTGTCTCATTTCCCCTCAGATGACATCAGGCCACATCCTAACCCATCTTCTGGGATTCCCCAACTCTTTCACACTGACTTTACAGAGGGCAAGGCGGGGCCTCTGCTGTTGAAAAGAGCCCTCTTTTTGTTCAGAGGGTTGGGTTTCTGAGAATGTGAGAATAATGCTCTTTGCTTTGGTGATTATAAAGCC
The DNA here is from genome assembly GCF_000247695.1 of Heterocephalus glaber. The sequence goes on from NW_004624805.1 coordinate 3,013,422, forward strand.
CTCTGTGATATTATGGATGCTAAAATTACAGGTGTAAATGGGTCTAGGGCTTTGAAGGGGAGTGAGGGTAGTCTGAGAAGATTTTATACAGTTGTCTCACAGTACTGGTGGAACATTGGTTCCAGGATTTTGGTTTAGACACCAAAATCTGCGGATGCTCAAATTCATTACATATAACGTGGTGTAATATTTGCACACAACCTAACCACATCCTCCCATACACTTGACATCACCCCTACATTACTTATAATACCAAACATGATGTAAGTGTATGAATAGTTATTATACTATATTGCTTAGGGAATAATGCAAGAAAAAGTGTACATGCAGTTTTTCCTGAGCAGTTTCCACCCATCATTGGCTGAATCCCTGGATGCAGAACTAACAGATGCGGAGGGCCAGCCGTGCAGTGCACACCTACTGCAAAACCCGTAAAACAATGAGTCCATGATTTAAGTTTTCAAACGTGCTCATCTGCTGTTGAAAGACTCTGTAAAAACATCTTGTCAATTCCAGCTGTGCACCTGCCAATCACTTTGGGTGGCATTGGCCCCTGCTTCTGTGAACCCCAAAAGGGGAGGAAGCTGGGAACAGCCTGGGGAAGTCAGGACATCTTTCCCTGTGAGCAATCTGCATTTTGAAGGCAAGACCTCTATGGGGAAAAGTAAATTTATTACAAGACATAGGGACAAGATAAATGGAGAGACAGTTTGGCTACATGGAAAATTTCACCTAACATTCTAAAAACATCAGTCCGCCAAGTTATGCCCACCCACTACCTGACATCCTGCTAACACATTCTGTGCTAAGATCTCTCCTTTGTTCTAACAATTCCAGTTAAGGATCTTTGCTTTCTGTAAGGAACAGAACTCTTACTAGGTGGGCGGCCAAGGCAGTGTAGGGCAGTGCAGGTCACATAATTTATTATCATTTTATTAAAACACAAATGCTCAAAGGGATTCTATTATTTTTCAGTAGCTATAATGATCCAGTTGCTAAGTGACGTGAGGGGCTAGTTATCCAGTCCTCTAATTACCCATGTAGCCAAATGCCGGGTGACTCAAACTCTAAAATCATCTAGTCATGCTAATGGACGTGGGCACAGATGGAAACTCGAGGAAAGCTGCAGGACAGCAGCAGCAGGACCTGCCCTAACAGCAAGTTATGCACCATGTGCTTTACAAATAAGCAACCAAACAGCTTCAAACACCTTTCTAATGCAATGGACTCCACCAGTCCCTGTGACATAACCAGCAGGGAATAACTGAGCTCCAGCACCATGTGTACTTTGTAGCTCTTTCTTTACAAATTCAAGACTGTGCATGGCACAGCAATTCCCAGAAGAGACCTCTGGAAAGGCAAACCATGTTCTTCCTGTTCTTAAAGTAGAGAAAATTGGAGCATGAATATAAGTAATTCATTTATTTTCAGATTATGTTGTATAACTCACAGTTCAGGCAGATCCTGCATAGTTACTTTTTTATTAAGTATAGGTAGTCACAACAGAGTTTAGAAAACAGATTTGTCTATTTGTTAATCTATACTTCTCCACCACCACCTGCCTTGAAAGCGCAAAGTCCCAAGTTGGATCCCTGGTACCAAATAAATAAATAAAAATAACTTGTCCAAGACAGGAATGGTGGCTCATGCCTGTATTCCCGCACTGAGGAGGCTGAGGCAGGAGGATCACTGTGAGTTAAAGCCAGCCTGGGCTACATAGTGAGAAGACCCTGTCTCAAACAAAACAAAACAAGCAAACAAACAAAAAATACAAAAAACCATAATAGAATACAGCAGTAAAAAAAATTATGAAGTGTCAGTGTTTAGCTTTTCAAAGACCATACAAGATCTCTATGGGGAAAGTTAAACTTTATTACAAGACATAAAGGACTAAATAAATGGAGAAATAGTTTATCCACATAGAAAAGTTCAACAGTAGTTTCTGTAGTGTAGTGATTATCACGTTCACCTCACACACAGAGAAGTTCAGTCCCCCCAAATCACACCTAAACTGCCATCTGACATTCTTGTTTCCATTCTGCTAGACGCTGGCTGTGATGCTGGCCATTGTCAAAGCAGGGCGTCACAGTTTATGTACGATCTCAGAGACTGCTTGTCATCAGATAGGATCATGTGATAGAACATCCTCACGGGTATCCCATAAGGCATTATTAATTAAATAAGCTGTGCTGAAACACATGTGTGACCCCCTAGGTTAAATGCTTATTTGGAATTTGCTTATGACTATGCGTCCCCACCACTAATTTGGAGACATTACAACAAAATGCTGCTACTGACAAAGTATAACTATAAATGATGAAAAAAATTTCAGCTGGGACCAGAAGAACATGTAGAGGCCATTAAACTGGAGAAATTTCCCTCTAAATCTTTATTGCAAAGTTTGAACCAACCACCCAGAAACTGTGGCCCTTATGCGAGCTCAGTGTTTACATTTCACTAAAAATGGTTTCAGGGATTTATGTCGAGCTCTGCAGGGCCCGGCTCCTGTGCTGACAGCATTAATCTCTCTGGGCATATCTTGGCTCACCGGGGAGTCCTCTCCTCTCCGGTTTGAAAAGAGAGGCTTCTTGGAGAATAACCCCAGATTCCTTTTCCATATTTAAAAGCCCATCAAAGATCTGTGGGCCACAAAATCTCGAGAGCAATGAGAAGAAGAAAATTAGGACAGGGCTGGGGCTGTTGCTCCGTGGCAGAGCACTTGGCTATTACGTCAGAGGCCTTCGGTTCCATCCCCAGTACCACACAAAAAATAAGAGGGGCCGGGAATTTAGCTCAGTGGTTCTGGTGCTGGCTTCCCAAGCACAGGGTCCCGAGTTCAATCCCCGGTACCAAAAAAAAAAAAAAAAAAAAAAAAAAAAAAAAAAAAAAAAAAGAAAAAACATAGGACATAGGATCCAACAATGAAAATATCAAAATGAAATATTACTATGCTAGGATTTGCTCTTAAATGTCTAATAAATCAATAGTATGTCATAAAAGTGACTAATGGAAATTTACATAATTTCAGCTGTGTATTAGTTTCCCATTTCTGCCATAACAAATCACCATGAACTTAATGGATTAAAATAACACAGTTATTATCTTTTCCAGCACAGATCTCAGTAGGCTAAAATCAAGGTGTCTCCGGAGCTGCATTCCCTGCGGCAGGTCCTAGGGAAGATGTGATTCCCTTTCTTGCTCACCTGCTAGAAGCTGCTCACAGTGCTTGGCTTATGGCCCCTTCCTCTACCTTCAAGGCCAGCAAAGCCTCTCCATCTGTGGTCACGTTTCCCTCTAACCATGCAGGACAAATTTCTCTATTGAAAGATCTATGGGATTTGTTTGGGATCACTCTATTAGTACAGGATAATCCCCCATCTCAAGATGCTTAATAATGTCTGCATAGTCCCTTGGAAAGGTAGCATACTCACAGTCTGGAGGTTAGGACAGGGACATCTTGGAGGAACCATAATCTGCCTATCAAAAGTTATTTCCAGCACTACTCTGGGAGACTGAGTAAGGAGGGTCACAGGTTCCAGGTGCATGGGGAACTTACCAAGAGTCTGTCTCAAAAATACTTTTAAAATGGCTGGAGATGTAGCTCAGTGAAAAGGCACTGGGTTTATCCCCAGCACAAAGGAAAGAAAGAAAGAAGGAAAGAAAGAAAGAAAGAAAGAAAGAGAGAGAGAAAGAGAAAGAGAGAGAAAGAAAGAAAGAGAGAAAGAAAGAGGAAGAGGAAGAAAGGAAAGAAAGAAAGAAAGAAAGAAAGAAAGAAAGAAAGAAAGAAAGAAAGAAAGAAAGAAAGAAGAGAGGGAGGGAGGGAGGGACAGAGAGAAAAGAGAAAGAATCTATTTCCAGAATCCAAGTAGTAAAAAGGTTTGAGACTCAAAAGATCATTGATAACTTCTCTCATTGCCATTCCTTTTAGCACTGGATTTTGCCTTAGAAAATATGACAGAAGCTTTCAATGCATAGAGCCTCAAATAAGGAAACATTCCACAAAAGTCTCAAATCCAGAATGAACCTCTTTGATGAAAGATTTCCAATTTCCAAAGTGATTATTTCAATTTCACTGGTAAATGTGAAACCTATCCAGCCACGTGAGATCTATCCAGCTCCATATATTTATACTGGACATTAAATAATGGCTCTTTGGAAACAGCAAAGTGTTCGTGGAAAGCATTCCCAGAATGCGTGGAAGGATGTGGCTGTTGGAGCCTCTGCTACACGAAGGCCCTCACCTGGATGGAGCTCCCTCGCGTGGGTGCAGCTGTCCTGGCAGAGCGCGCCCGGCTGGGCCGGAGCCAGCGGCACCAGCCTCTTGCGCAGGACGGCCGTCCTCAGCCAAACCCAGGCTGCCTGTGATGTACCACCATTCTGGCTGCTCCTCAGCAGAGGACGTTTCTCCTACCCTGGGAAGCACAAATTTGCTGGTGTTTTTCTCTCTTCACAACCAGGAGCCCATGTGAAGCTACAGTCTGGATCCCAGTCCAAAATGGGCCACATAACATCCGTGAGTGTCCGGGGGGATGTGCTCTCCCTGGCTCCCTTGGGCCAGCGCCTGTTCCCTCTTCCAGCGCAGGACTCTGTCAGGAGGGGTGGGCGCTACACAGGTCTACTGCGTGTGGGGCCACACAGTTTTTCGCCACAGGCTAACAGTAAAGGTAAAGGCGTGGTTCACTGAGTATCCGTATACTCCAGAGCCTGGGATAAGTCTCGAGGGCAGCGCTACGTTTAACGCTACGTAAGGTGAGCTCCACTGACCGCCCCATTTGCACCGTGCCCCGGCTGGGCTTTGAACCCAGGAGGGCAGAGACGCTCTTGCCCAGGTCCTGTGGGACTGGCCCCACCCCGCGAAACCGAGGGGTCATCGGTCAGAACTCCACAGTGGGCCGAGTCCCCGAGCAAAGCGACAGAAATCCACCCGCGTGTAGGCTCCGCTCGGCTCAGGGAGCCTGCCCCCCCACCCCC